>CM042440.1:17072591-17346046 GCA_023631565.1 Gymnocephalus cernua
TCCTGACCAGTGATGGCAGGGTAAGTGCACATTATGGGTGTGTGTGTTTCTATATGTGTTCAGATTTTTCATTCACACTCCTCCCTTTGGGATGTTATTTAACCCGGAGAGCCCCATTTAAACAGGTATCTTACTAATACCTGAGGTATTAATAACCAATGCTACTACCCTTGTTCCTGTCTTTGGTGATTTCAGTATAACTCACACACACACACACACACACACACACACACACACACACACACACACACACACGGACACACGGACACACACACACACACACACACACACACACACACACACACACACACACACGGACACACACACACACACACACACACACACACACACGCACACACACGCACACACACACACACACACTGACCTTCTCCATGGGTGCCACTTGTCAACAGCCAGTGCGAGAAACTCATCATCATCAATTACCACTCGTGCCCCAGTAATTAAATCCTGCCTAATGCCTCCTAACGAGCTGATAAGACATGATTAATTGAAGGCTAATTAAACACTAATACGGGAGATTAGTGTCTTCTATGAAAGCTCTTCATCACAACGGGTCAGTGCACTTCTTGACATCAAACACAGAGGTTCTGAACTAATACAATCTCAACTGTATGTCCACACACTACACGGTAGAGAGTGGAACCTGAAGGCAGCATGTGTGTGTTTGCAGATCAAGCTATCAGACTTCGGCTTTTGTGCCCAAGTTTCCAAAGAGGTGCCCAAGAGGAAGTCCCTCGTGGGCACACCCTACTGGATGGCACCAGAGGTCATCTCTAGACTACCTTATGGGACTGAGGTGAGGACGACACACAAACACACGCACATGGATTACCATTGAGCCAAAGAGACTTCATGTTTTACTGTGCTGACTTCAGTCCCAGTGCACAGAATGAATGTTTTTGTGTCTATCCAGGTGGATATCTGGTCTTTAGGCATCATGGTGATCGAAATGGTGGACGGAGAGCCCCCCTACTTCAACGAACCCCCTCTGCAGGCCATGAGGAGGATACGAGACAACCTGCCCCCTCGGCTAAAAGAATCGCACAAGGTAAGAAAGAATTCATTGCATTTCATTGCGAGGAAGGAGATTATGAAGTCGAAGATGCATAATTTAATGAATTGATCATGTTGACCATGTTTTGAGATGTTGAAGTCTGTCGCTACATGAAAAATAAAATATCTATAATTTTTTTAAAGAAATCTTTGCCCATATCTATGATTGATTTTTAAGTGTGAATGCATTACAATAAGTAGTAATACAAGTAATACATGCAGGCAGTCTGTATGATTGCTCTAACATAAACATTTGTACAGACACTAACGAATGACTGTATATCTGGTCATTTCTGCTATATGAAACACTGAGCTAACCACATCTGAAGGAAATATTTAGTGATTCGTGGCCTGACCTACTGTAGAAGGTCAGGCCACAAACAGAACTCAAATCTCAGCGATTGTTTCTTTCAGAAGCACTACTAGTTTTCTTGTGTATTAAGGTTTGTATGTACAAAACCTTGTACCCTTCGCCTCTTTACCAGTGAACAAGAACATACATCATTACACTTACACAGTGTCATTAAATCTTTGTCACTCTGATTAGTACGCTGGCTGGCAGGGTATCTTTAAACCAGACAAAGAGTTTACAGCCACGCTAGCAGCTCTGAGAGGCTGTACTTAGGCACAGCTTTAAGCTAAATGCTAATGTCAGGATGCTATCATGCTGATGATTAGCAGGTACAATCATTACCTTATTTCTGTGGCATGTTACCATGTATACATTTGGTAATTAGCACAAAACTTTTACAAAAAAGTAAAGCTGAGGCTGATAATGTCGCTAGCATGGCACAAAATGTGCGTGCCATATTCTTAATTCTATGTTGTTTAGTTGCCAATGTTTCAAGCGGATCCAGCTAATGTAACACTTAAACACAAGTTCTTTATCTAATTTCTTTCTTTGCATATATGTCTGTTAGTAGTAAACGTCCCTATACAATCAATAATCATAGATCAAATGACGTACTGGAATGAAAGCATTTCTTTACGTTTTCAGGTGTCCTCGGTGCTGCGGTCCTTCCTAGACCTGATGCTGGTGAGGGAGCCCTCGCAGAGAGCCACGGCCCAGGAACTCCTCCAGCATCCCTTCCTCAAGATGTCTGGACCCCCTTCCTGCATCGTGCCCCTCATGAGACACTATCGCCACCGTTGACCTGTTGGCCCAAAACCTGCCCTCCTCTAGACTAAAAACACACACATAAACACCGTACCGCTTGGTGGCGCGCCACTAACACTCTCACCTGTAACCGTGAAGTAGATTAGCTAGAGGAATATCTAAGAAATTACATTTCAAAAAAACACATGACAGAGAAAAGAAGAAAAAAATCGTCTACCAATTTAAAACTATGAACTGGAGTAGAAGAGTGTAGCGTGCCAGAGGAACTCACTAGACGTCCGTGCTGCTATCTTCTCTCTTCCTAGACTGCAAGTCCTCAGCTCCATGTAGAGTTGTAGTAGCCATCAGCAAGAGCTTCAGAGGGGTGTGGCGAGCTGCTGACGTGGTGGAGGGACCTTGGGGTCCGGCGCTCTGCTCCAGACCAGAGCAGCAGAGGGCAGAACAATCAGCTGTGTGCACAGAGGGGTCTTTGACTAATGACTGTTGTACGGCTGCTGTGTCGTCAGTCCATCTGAAGGACAGGCTGCTGCTCAAACAGAGACGAGCTCTCTTGTTTTTCTCTTCTCACACACTAACAGTGAAAATGTATTTTAGAGAAACTTGTAAGTTTTTCTGTACAGTTTTGATAATTTGCAGTATTTTATCGTGTGGTAACCATTGTGATATGAGCAGTATTAAATAGAGTTTCTGCAGAGATCTTTCCTACTGTTTATAATCCAGTTTTTGCTTAAAGATATAAGAGATATTCCAAATAAACCCACCTAAACCTAACTGTTACTAAAAATTCTAAATATATTTATTATCTTACATTTGTAGACAGAACTTCCATTAAATGTTGGGAAAAAAAGGGTAATGTCAGAATTTTGTATGACATTTTAAAATATTTATTTATTTATTGGAATTGAAGGTTTATTTTTTTGGTAGTGTGGCCTTTTTTGGTTTATTTTGTTGTTGTTTTTGGAGGGTTTTGATTTACATTTTTAAAAGCGCATCACAGACAGTGCTATCTGTTGTTATATCATTCAAGCAATACCCCAAACCTATTTATGAAATCATGAAGCCCTGTATTTATGATACTGTAATTACGCCATGCATTTAAATGTAGCACAGATGGAGTGGATTTGACGAAAAAAAGATTTACTCTACGCAGACCTGTTTTCTTTTATATAGGAGTCTCATCGTGTTTCTTTATATGATAAGAGGCGTCCATCCAAGACGCCTGCACAGATTTTAGGATGCTGATTTTAGGATGCTCTCGTTTTCTACTCACATCCTCACTGTCATCATCTCACTCCTTATCCCACCTCAGTTAGACACACTACTCGCTATCACTGGAACTGTGCTGCCATTCTCATCTCTAGTCGGACCGGGAGAACAGTGTAATCCTCCTCCCTGCATCGTTTTTACCCATCATTCACTGTGATATGTAAATATGACTGTGCATACGTGGATGTGAGCGTGTGTTTGTTTGTGAGTCTGTGTGTGTGTGTGTGTGTGTCAGAGCAAAAGCGGTAGAGCGTGTTTATCTCTGTACAACATCTGAAAGTGCGCGTGTGTGTGTGTGTGTGTGTGTGTGCTGCTGGCTAATCCTTGACAATGTGTCAAGACTTGAATGAGTAACACTTATCTGTGGTGTTGGCTTGTACAGTGATATTGCATGTTTGTTATCAGTGAAGCTGGTTTCAATTAAAAAAACGCCCATAAAAACATTGAGATGTGTTGCATGGATTTTTCCTTCATCGCCCTCTACAGTCTCCTCTTTTCTCTCTCTGTGTCTCATATCAAGCAGAAATTCTTTTTTTTTTTTTCAAACAGCACAATGTCGGATATTCAAGGGAGTTCTTTTCAGTCATCAACAGTTTATTTTCTCTTTGTTGTTTGGGACTACCATATTCTCTAAATTCAACAGTTCTCATTTCCAACTATTTCACCCTAACCTCACCTCCGAACAGAGAGGCAGAAAGACACACATGGATTGGCGTTGCCATAATATATGAGGTTATTTCTCTTTCTTTTCCTCTAAGCCATTCCCCCTGAAACACTATAATGGGATATTGATTTAGCTCAGACAGAGAATGGAGCTTCTTTCTCAGAGAAAGATACCTCTGCTGTCAGCCCAGTAAATAAAAGCACAAGTACTGGGGTCCAGTGGTACTGCAGGGCATCAGTGGTGATCAAACTCAAGACCGTAGACTCACTGAGTTACTATTAAGGTGAATTCTCACAAGGACACACTCATCTGCTTCAAACACAGGACGTCAGCATCACATTAAAGATACAGGTGGTCTTGTACAAGTTTCAAATGGCATCAATTACTATTAATTGCTCCCATGGTGTTTTTTTTATGAGAATTTTCATCATTTTCACAGCAGATCTTTTGACACTTCACTAAAGGAAAAACACGTGTAATTAATATCAATAATTCATAGCTTCATTCAGGGCCATAACATTGAGGACAACGAGGTCTTTGATTTTAACAATCTGAGGAGGTGTTTGTGAGAGTCAGTATCTTTAAATGTAACCACTTTTAGGCCAAAAAAATGGAATTAAAGTTAAATGATGAGGTTCTTTCTCAAAATTATATTTCTAGCAGTGTGGACAGTTACAGAATGTTGACCATTCTGTATAAAATAAACACTTAAATGTAAAATAATAATACAATAAAAAAAACTAAAAACATTAAGTTTATGTATCCGGTCAAGGAGACCAGATTGCATGCTGGCTCACCGGTCCATCGTTAATGATATTCGTTACACCTGTGTGTTTCCTGCTACGTCAAGTGTGAAAGGTCTGCTGCGAAAAAGGTCGCGGATTTTTTTTTTTTTTACATTTTTTAATGATTTCTTTACGCTTTGATATGTAATTGTGCGGTTTTTTAATAAGATAAAGGGTTTGTGTCCAATCGGTATTTCGTCGAACAACCGGAAACAAAACAAAGTGGACAAGCAGCGGCTCCATTGTTGGAAGTCAACGAAGCTCGGCAACAGGTGAGTTTTCTAAATGAACTGTGAGCTGGCAGTGGCGCTGTATTTCTTTATTTATTAGGTTTTTGGTGGACATTCTTTGGTAGTTTGAACTGCTTGTTGGCATATGTTAATAAGGCCTCCCTGTCTGTGTTGTTACCATGTCACGGAGTTGAGAATGAGCTGCTACATTGTTAAAGTGGTTGAGTGGTTCCGGTTGTTAAAAGTCCATCTCTGGCTGAAACAGAAACATACTGGCTGTAAGATAGCTCTGTTGTCTGATACTCTGTGTGCACCATTGTTCAAACAGTATATTGTCATAGCAACCTCACCCACGAGTGTCTTGTGTTGAGGTCAGCTGCATTTCTAATGTCTCTGTACTCTGGTCTTCCTGATTTTACATAAATTAAGCCATGCATCGAATGCTTCACAAAGATAATTGAAATAAGTATGTAAGTCCCTGTAGTTTTGGTAACCTGTTAGTTTTCATTACTGTCTTTTGCAAGTCGCTGCTTTCTGACATTACTGATTTGCAGGGCTCTCAAGTTTTGAAGACAGGCAAGAGTGACATCCCCCCCGCCCAGCTTGCTAATAGCCGTATGTTCATTATAGCTTCCAGTTTGTAGATGTTAGTTAGATGGCACCAATAATCATAGTTGGACAAAGGACAGGGTTCTGGTTCCAGATTTGTTTGGTGGCTTATGATGGGGGGGGGGGTTCTGGGGGTCCACCCCCAGAAAATGTTGAGCATTAAACACTTCATTTCCTACATTGTGGTGAATTTCTATGCACCTATTAGTACCTTTTTCTGAATCAATATGCTGGAAATATCTTTATGTAAAAGGGACACAAATTACAATTCAAATATAAAAACATAATGGAATATATTGCAGTAAGGCTCTCAGGTATTCTGTATTGCTTTCAACTATCTATTCTCCTTTGGATCAACTTTCCTAATTATATCTGAGTCAGCACACATGTAGCTTAGGCATCATTTACTCTTACCTTCTCTTTTGCATCTTTTGTTGGGGAAGTAACCTCCTTAAATGTGCATATGACAGTTATTCACCTCAATTCTACATTATTCATTTTAATGGATTAATAAACCCCTGGACTTTAATATTTCAGATGTGTTTGAGCAAGATTTCTGCTCATGTCCAAAACTTTTGCACATTCAAAATATAACTCATCCCATGCTCTCTGAGATTTGGAGGAGTCGTGATATTTTGTGTAAAATAAAGTGATATTAGGATATTACAAGAATACAGTCACAATATTTCAGAAAATAATCCACCTGCTGTGCGTTACGTGATTGCTCTGCTGATACGGTAGATCTCAGACCTTCTGACAGACCAGATCCCCGTCTGGGTCTCTGGTCTCTGAAGGAGTCAAAGTTTAGTGAAGTGGCTGAACGCTGCTCTACGTCGGAGGTGGAAAACAGAATTAACGGAGCTCAAACGCGTCCCATCTGCCGCGCTGGTCCACAGCAGAGCGCGTCCATAAACCTGAAGCTGCACAGCTTTTTACAGTGAGAGTGGACACTAAGCCACGTTTCATATTTGTCAGACAACTTTTCAAAATATATTCAGGGCTACACTCAAAACATTCAAGCTGAAGCCTCGGCAAAATCAGCTGACGCTGCGTCTGGTGTAGCCCCTTTCTTCTTTTTTTTGATTGGCTGATAAGTGGCAGGCTCGACTAAGACATCCAGGGGAGACTCACTTGATTCCTGCCGGTTCCATAGTGAGAGCGGCGCGGCCAGAGAAATTTTGGGCGCTGCGGCATATTAGATATATTATAAATAGTTTTTCTGCGTGAGAAATACAATGTGTGGCGGGAGTGCGTGACAAAAGACCGAAATGAGTGACTGTCACGCTCAATGCGTGACACTTGAGAGCCCTGGATTTGTATTGGTGACAAATGTGTAAAAGTCAAATCATACCATCCAAAATAGGTGAAACTGGGGAGGGAGGGTTGTAATGTATTTTTGTTACAGAAGCTACCCATATCACTCTATATGAATTCACATTGCAATATAAATTCCATAATGCTGAGTTGTGTTTATTTAGATGAGTTAGTTGTCATTATAGTCCTGAAACTATAACGAGCTCACAACTAGGGCTGGGCAATATATTGATATTATATCGATATTGTGATATGAGACTAGATATCGTCTTAGATTTTGGATATCGTAATATCGTGATATGACATAAGTGTTGTCTTTTACTGGTTTTAAAGGCTGCATTACAGTAAAGTGATGTACTTTTCTGAACTTACCAGACTGTTCTAGTTGTTCTATCATTTGCCTTTTCCCCACTTAGACATTATGTCCACATTACTGATGATTATTTATCTAAAGTCTAAGTGTGAAGATTTTTTGTTAGAGCACCAGTCGTCAACCCTAGAATATTGCAGCAATATCGATACCGAGGTATTTGGTCAAGAATATCGTGATATCTGATTTTCTCCCTATTGCCCAGCCCTACTCACAACACCAATGTACATGATACAGTGTTGAACACACAACCACAGCTCATTCATGACCATTCCTAACATTGTGCAATGATAGTTAGCTATTCATTTAAGAGTTGACAACTAATCGATCAATCTTTGCAGCTCTAGACCCAGTACGTCCCATATACTCAGAAGTCTGCTGTTGCTCGACTGATAGCAGTGTCTACCCTATAACATATAAACACAATTTAATCAGGAGAGACTTAATTTAAGAGTGAAGTGAGTTTAATGAACATGGTGCATAATAGGTTGATATGTTTAGAGTCTTTGGCGATTAGACTCCATCTATAAGGGGTATAGAGGCCGTGGAAATATAGGAATATCCCCCGATGGAGTCTAGACACTGATGGAGGTGATGGAGGGATAAAGGAAGCCTGAAGGATCTGGATGGGTGTGATGTGAAGCGGGGCTTCTGATGGAGGAACCCTGGGTGCTGGGAATGATGAGAACTGGAGGTGAATGGGGTGAAATGACAACTGACAGCAGCAGAGAGTAGAAGAGAGATCAAGTTTGAATGCAACAACGCGATAGCTCATGGAGATTGTGCAAATCCGGTTGGTTTAACTGACAGAGTAAACGGCTACGTTCAGCTGATGACAGTGCAGCTGCTTAGGTTGGGAGAGAGAGAAATGTGAAGCATAGAAGTCTTCGTGAACGAATCTACGCCGAGCTTCATTTGCGGATAACCTTGTTTCTTAGGTTTCCGTACTGATGTTCATTTTTAAAGAAGATATCTGTGTCTGTTTTCTGTGTGGAAGAGGGGTGGTCGTCCAGTATGCGTCACCATTGAGGGCCCCCGTCTCCTGAATGGTTGGTTGGTCGTTCTGGTTAATCAAACTACGTCCGAGCACTCTCTCCTAAAGGTTTACATGTAGGAAAAAAAAAAAAAAAAAGTCAAATCAAAAGCGGCGAAGTCAGAAAGGGATTTAATTTCTGACGGAATGTGTATAACGCATAACGAGTAGACCATTTTTTTTCAAGATAATTTCCAACCATCTGTCTGACTGAAAAACTGGATTATGGGCTTTGACTTTGATGACTTGTGACTGAGGATGATGTATGATACCCACGCAGCTCAAACAAATAGGTGTAGCTGACACAAATGCTCTATTTATTTTCAATTAGACTAGTTCATATTGCGTTTCCTTCGAGGGCCCAGCGTCGGACGACAAAATCAATACCTCATCCCTGCATCGTGTCCTCTCCACTGACACGAGTATCCGTCACATTTTCCAAGTTGAGCCATTTCATTTGAACACCATGAACACTAGTCTGAGATTTGTTTTAACAATTTATAGGAAGAATTTTTCAATTTATAAGATTGAAGAGAGTGTACTGTAGTAATGTGATAGATACTAGAAATAACTTGACAGGTGTGTAGATGATTCCAGCAATTTATTTCAGTGAACAGAAGAATACTGCACAAGATTGCATCAGCAGAGGTTTATGCATAGACTTTGATTCTGAAAATATTATACACATATAGTTTTTTTCCATTTAATAACCTATCTTTTCATAAACACTCATATGGCCTTCTGATAAATTCTTAAGTATTTAATACAGAAGTTTTGTCAGATGTTTATGTATTTCTTTCTTCCTTTTTTTTTTTTGATATGTTGCATACATTGGTGTGGAGAAAAGATTTGTCGAAGTCAAAGCAAAAACATTGCAACTCTGAATGCCACTAAACTGCACACACTACAAGACTTGTCCACTGTAAAACACTATGGCTGCATTCAAAAAAATAAATGAAAGAGATTCTTGAACAAGAAATGTCCAAGATTAGGAAATACAGAACCAACAGTAGGTATTGAAATTATTTAGCAGCAGTTTTAGAGAGAAAGAGAGGAGAAGACAACAAACAGTTGGCAAATGACAGCAGAAGCTCTGGCAATGTCTGACATTTCTTTCAAAGAGAAGTTGGATCAAATTTTGCTGAAACAACATTATGGACAACAAAAAAAATGGGTGAACTGTAACCTCAAGTTGGTGACTAACAACCACCAATCTTAACGACCACCAATCTAAACAAAATCAATCATATTTTCATAAAAGCATTTGTTTTTATTTTCATTAAAATTCCAATTAGTGTAATACCAACTATGAATTTATGGCCTTTAGGTTCAATTCAGCAGCCAGGCAAATTAGGTTTTGGTGGGTTTACCCTGCAACTACATCCATGCTAGGCCCCGAGCTGTCCCATTAACTTGTGTTTTAGCTGTTCAAAAGTTCCAGTAGGCCTTCAGTACAGGCTGCACACATCTCTCTGTCAGGGATTCAGTCCATCGCTTGGTACTTTCCTCTGTGGTGTTAGGCCTGGGACATCGAGGAGACAAGTCTTTTATCACGTTAGCTGTGGGGAGAGCTGGGGGAGCTGCCGCCGTGCTGCTGGCTACATGTTCTTGTACATGGAGCGATCTCTGGGCAGCTGGGGCTGGTTCGCTGTCAGCTTCAGGTGGAAGTGGTAGACCGTGAGCGTGATGACGATTATGAGCGCCAAAATGAAACCCAGAATGAGGGGGAGGGTTTCCTCCAGGCGCTCCCGCTGGTCAGTGATGCACTTGTAGGCTGCAGCAAGGGGAATAACAAACACGGTGAGCATGCTGAGATGACTGAACATGACTGATAAGGGCCGCAGAAAGCCTAAGATAGTGTGTAGATTTATTTTCCGAATTGATGTGTATCGTCTATTCGGGCTGGGTGATGATTCAATATTCCTTTTCTAATGCCTTTCAATGGAATCGGATTGTGATGATATGATCATGTCATGTTGGAAACTGTATTGCCAAATCTCTACACATTTCTATTGTGCACGGTATATACCGTCATATCGCCGTACTCTGTTCATACCTATGTAAAAGTTCCACACTCTAGCTTTAGATGAAAATACTAAGTAACTAACTGAATGAGTTGTTAAAACTTTTGTTGCATATGTAAAGAGTCACTGTACCCAAGGGCCAAGGACTCCGTAGCAGCCTTCAGATTGTAAGACTAAATTAATTGGCTTTCTATATTCTCTTTTCAAATAGGGTGGTGCCCCGAGGTAAATTAAATGTTATGTGAAATTCTATTATTTGTTAGTTATTAATATTTTGGTATTATTTAATACATTAATGCATCTGTGTGTGTGTTTGCAAAGAAGCAACTGAGGCTTTTATTTTCTAAATGACACGTTTCACACAGATGCTTCTTCTCGCTTTCAGTACAATTAGTCACACAGTTGTTTTCCTACTCTGTGCTTAGTTAAAGGCATGTGCGTCCACACATCTTTTCATACATGAGAGGCAGTGAAGCACAGCCTAGTTTACAGCAGCTCAGAGCACATGATTCTTCCAAGGTGATTGGTTTCAGAGGACAGCCAGGTACATGGAGTAAGTCTATAAAAGCTGCATTGAGGGCAAGGAAATGACTGTACTCATAAAATCCTAATGACCCCCACCCCTTCTCTCCTTCTCTTTGTGTCTCTTTTGTCCCTCTTGCATCCCTACCTCCTTTATTTCTCTCTTTTTACGCTGTCTCCCTCTCTGCAGCCCTATGTACTCCTCATACTGCAGCAACAACCAGAGAGAGAGAGAGAGAGAGAGAGAGAGAGAGAGAGAGAGAGAGAGAGAGAGAGAGAGAGAGAGAGAGAGAGAGAGAGAGAGAGAGAGAGAGAGAGAGAGAGAGAGAGAGAGAGAGAGAGAGAGAGAGAGAGAGAGAGAGACTAACCCCCCCCCCCCCCGCGATTTTGTATCATTATCACAGTGGCAGTGTGTAGCAAAGGTTGCAGTGGCAGTTTCTCAAAAAGCTATTGATATTAAGAGTGTTCTTACGTTCGCTGAATATGAAGTCAGAGGCGATGTCGAAGGGCTGGATCTGGGTGTCATACATGGAGATGGTGACACCCTTCTGGTGGTCGCTGGAGATGAGGGTGAAAGTCTGCTGCGCTGAACACACGTAGGAGCGCCCGAAAGGTGTCACCAGGGCCAAGAGGTGGTGGGTGTTGGCTGTGTGCTTTCCAGCTAAGGAGAAAGGATGAGTCATGAATTAATAGAGTGTGTGTGTGTGTGTGTGCGTGTGTGTGTGTGTGTGAAAACGAGATTCATGCAAACTCCATGATTTGTGATGATTTTCAATATATGATTGGGTGGATCCACTGTGACCAAACGCAGTAGAAATAGCAAAATGAAAGGGAATAATCATCAAAAACAAAACAATAGTTTTAAATTATTAAAACTTATACATTTTAATTTATGAAAGAAGTGTGGTGAGATTTTTGGAAGAGGTCCGTGACATGTTGATAAAAGCCTACGTGGGCGAACGTCCTAAATCCATGCATGAATCAACCCTCTAATTCCATCTGAATGCGACATGAATGAGAGCAAGATGCGATCAAAGCAGTCGGGATGGTGCTGGGGAGCTCCACGGGCTCGGCGGGAGACTCACGGTTATAGGCGTTACTGAAATGCGATGTCTCCGAGGTGTCGTAGACGAACTGGATCTTGCTGATCTTCCACACCTCAATGCCCTTGTCACGGAACTCCTGCAAAACACACACACACGCACACACACACAGAGCTGTCAAAATGGGCTTTCCCACTGCGAGGGCAGGTTAGCCTAAACTCTTATAAACAATCCATCTTGGCAAGTCTTTTTAGGCTCCTGTCCACTGTTGAAATGAATACATTCTGACAATGACTAAAGTAATTTCCTTTGACTCAATTATTTCCCCTTAATGATTCCACTATACGATCGGTAATGGCATTTAATTCAAGGGAAAATCAATTTCAATCAGTTTGCTCAACAAAAACAAGATTCCAAGTGACAGTACATTTGTGAAAAGGTACATTCAGGCGATGTATGGGGAAGTGTTGGCGTCTTGATATCACCAGGAGATGATTTCATGATGACTTTTAAAATGGCATGTGAGGATACATTATGCATTATTGCCGTTTCCCTTGACGCTGTCTCGCCCACCGTGTCGAAGTAGATGCGGAGGGTGTAGGCCTTGTTCTTCCAGGTGATTTGGATCTCTGACTCCGTGCTCCCACATTTCCCCTCGATTTCTGCACCACGGGGCAGAGTGAACCCCGCTTGCTCTGTGATCAGCTGCACAAAATATACAGCAAGCAATGTGAAAAGAAATCTTGACCGATAGGTCCATTTTTACGCACGATCTTTATATATATATATATATATATATATATATATATATATATATATATATATATATATATATATATATATATATATATATATATATATATAAGTTGTTATCACAAGCAGAAACAAAGAAAATGTAATTAATGATAAAGAAGTTTCATGTCAAAAAAATCCCTTTCTTGATGATTGGTCTACCGACGTCAGCATTTTACGCACAACTACACGTTACAAAAGCGCTTTCCAAATACAACTGTAATGTTCTACATAACAGTTATACGTAACATATATTTCCTTATTAATAATTATTATAATTTTAAATAAATGGCCAAATATTTTGCATGTAAAACCAAATGTTTCTCGTGCTGCAACAACCTTTAAGCACAACGAATAAACATTCTAATGTTTTTAGTCTTCAACACAAAGCAGCATTTTATGCATCTTACATTCTTGAAAGTGCCATTGAGTTTTTTTTAATTTTATTTTTATTTTTTTATAAAGAATCCACATGTATTAAAATCCACGGGGGATTCCTTACGTCTATCCCATTGAGCGCGAGCACGTCATATGGCACGAGGAATCTAACGGCGAACTCCACCATCAAGCATGTCGTGCCGTTCTCCCGGACCGCGAAGATGGCTTTGTCTGGGTTGTCTGAGAGACCGGACAGGTTCTCCCCTTCCTGCTCCGCCAGCACCACGGACAGCGCCAGCACACCTGACAACAGAATACTGAAAAGTTGGAGGTGGGGGCACTTGCGTCTACGGGGTAACAGATGGGACTCACGCACACAGCAAAACATGCAGAATCAGCAGAAACAACGGCATAATGGGTTACTCTTAGTTTAGCTCCCAGCTTTAGAGCACTGGCATATTACGTCCGTTTCCTCACGACAAAGTCCAAATCAGGTGAAAACACCGGAGACTGAAATCTGCAGTAGCAGGGGAGCAACAGCACGCCACTGGCTGCAGTCTAAACAACGTCAGAAAGGGATGCACTGCAACATGTTTGAACGACTTTATATTTATTTGAGGAGGAAATAACAGGTGAAATATGCCGGAAAACACACTCTCTGTCATGTCTAAACACGCGCAGAAAGGACACACACACGCGCGATGAGGAGTCACGACAGCTGCGTACACACACACACACACACACACACACACACACACACACACACACACACACACACACACACACACACACACACACACACACACACACACACACACACACACACACACACACACACACACACACACACAGAGCTTCTCTGTCTCTTACCGAGCAGCAGAAGCCGGGCGCTCTCCGTGGTGCTGAAACCGAGCCGTCCCATTGCTATCGGCTTCCCCAGCGCTGAAAAAGGGGACTAAATGACTGGGCAGCCTGTTCTAAACCCACGAAAGGAAAAGAGAGGAAGAAAGACAGAGAGGGGCGGGAGAGGAAGAAAGGAAAAGAGAGAGAGGAGGGATGCCTCTACTCAGCGCCCAGTAGTCACGCTGAGATCATCGTGAATGCAGCAAAAAATGTCTCCAGGTTGGACGTGAGATCCGGTTTGCTCTGCAGAAGCTGCCGGCTCCGAGGAGTTCTGGCTGTCCAAACCGACCGCCCTCTCCAAGGTTGACGGGTTTTAACCCAGTGACAGCTGCAGGACCAATCTCCCTCTACACATCATTAACAACAGGAATAAAGATCCTTCTTGAAAGAAAAAGTCCGTCACCTGAGTTTGTCTCTTGTAAGGAAGGACTCGGCATGCAGTCTGTTATTCCCGCAATGCTGTAGTCTCCATCTCTGTGGCAGCAGCTGTAGGTTGGGCTGAAATGATGTATGTCTGGAGGGAAACGCCGATAACACCCCCTCCCTCCCTCTCAAACTCCACTTCTGCAAGGTTGCAGCTGACAGTTGGTGAGAATGAGTGCTGCAAAAATCACTTAATCTAACATGGAGATTTAAGATCTTCTTGTATTATATTATTATAATGTATTATTCGATGGAGTGAGATGTTACTTCTACAAAATAAACCTGTCTTGTTGGATATTGTGGAGAGCACTGATTTTTGTCTTGCTTTACGTATCATACTAATTACCCACAAACGACATGGTCACTCACTCACTCAGGACATGTTCATAGTGACATTTTATTAAAAATCAGTAATTGAAGATAGCAGACTAATCTAACAGAAATCAACATAACGTGGTGAAAGATACAGAAACATGTAAAAGATTGTAGCACAACACAAGTTCATGCTGTTGTGAATACTTTATCACCCCTTCAACTTCTCCAACCCCCACCCACTCCAAAGGGAGTGGCAAATGCTGCTGAACACAGGAGCAACAATATACACTGAAACTAGAAGTTACACATTGCGTTTACCTCTGTAGCTGCAGTGTCCATCTGGCAGGGGCTGGCATTTACGCACGTAGTTTACGCAAGATACTTTTTAAATTACTGTTGATTTTTCAGTTATTCAGTCGAGTTAAAAACCTTTTAGGTTCATGTGACTCCCTCTATCCCTCGGTTGATAGCGTCCGGATGTAAGAAGCGTTTGCCGGGCGGATATATTGTCACCACGAGAACATTGGACATAGCCGCTGTTGGAGGCTCCATCACATGCATGCGATGCATTAGAGTTTATAAGGTCACTGAGACACATTTCGGAGGTGAATTTAGAAAAGTAGCGCAATTGAGTGTAACAGATGATTTCTGAGGTCCAAAAGCAACGTCATAGTCTTGGCATTAGTGGTGGATAAATACGGACAAACACTTTTTTTTACACATGACGCACTTTGGTTTTCATTTCAGAAAGCCAAACTCGCACTTGACAGAGCTGATGCTGTCGATGCTGGGTTTACTGCTCACCTGGGGATGTTTCATGCCCTGAGGGAAAGTTTCTGATCGCGGAATCGGCCCTGAAGTCAACATCGGATTCTTCTCCAACTCTTTCGCGTCCTTTTTAAACTCCGGGGAGGTAAAACGGCGTAAGAGTTTGTTGCTCAACACCGAGAAAGCCGTGGTTGAAGTAGCGGCAGTTGGTGCGGTTAAAAGAAAAGGTTCAGGCTTGCAGGGTGACGCTTCGCGCCCCCTCATGGTTCTGGATTTACGCACGGGCACCAGTGTGCGGTCCGGGGGTGTGGGCCTGAGGATACTGGTTGGCAGACTACTTCTTTTCTGATAGTAACTTTCGTGAAATCTGCGCACACCGAAGTCTAATACTTTTGATTTTTCTGTCCCTGGTTCCATCTCACTTTTGTTGGAAAGAATGGGAGCCAGTAAGATGCCTAGGGCAGAGAGCGCGCTGGGTTTGGGGGTGTTTCTGCTGGGCCGGGGTGAAAAGAAAATCGAGTTCTGTTTAAGAGGGGGGAGGTGATCATCCCCGGGTTTAGGATGCTTAGAGCTGGGAGAATGTTCGGAAGTCCGCGGTGGGGGTTTAGGGGTTAGGACTTCGGAGAAGACTAGCTCCTGTGGAGGCAAGGATGAGCCATCATTCTCTCTTTCAAACTCCTCTATCGAGTCCATCGATGGCAAACGACTCTGCTTTACCCAAAGTCTTGGTTGCCAAGTGCAATTTCGAACCAATAGACATTCTGCATGATTACATGATATTTGGAGGTCTTCAAGTGTATTCCCTAAATGTGCAACTCTCCTCTCAAACTTTTCAGTTACATCACCGCGTCCCAAAGCAAGTCGCGGCCGCGCATTTCCCCGAGCGCCCCGCTCAGCCCCACGGGCCTTTTTGGAGTTGTTAGTGAGCGCAACGATGCACTCTGTGTGGCCGAGAAACGTTGCCACTTCAACAGCAGAGTTGCCAACTTTATTTTGCCTGTCTATCTGAAGACCCAGCCTCTTGAAAGCTCTCACCAAAAACTCAACGACAGGGGAGTGACCTGCTACTGCGGCGTACATTAGCGCAGTGTTCCCCCAGGCGTCCACAATCTCCGGGTCTGCGTTGTTTCGGACCAGGTTCTTCACAGCATCCAGATAGCCTTTCTCACAGGCGTAACTGAGCGCGGTGCGCCCGTTGCCGTCCTGGCAGTTGACATTGGCCCCTCTCTGCAGCAGAAGCTCTACAAACTTACACCTAGTCTGACTATCGGGCAGCAGGATAGAAGAGATGAGCGGAGTCTGTGCGTCCTCTGTTTTGGAGTCCACGATTTCCCCGTCCAGTGCGTCCAGAACGAACCTGGCCAGGTGGACTTTATCCTTGGCCATCGCCTCCAGGAGGATCTTAGTGCCCGTTTGCCCATCGGATTTCCCCTGAGCTTTGAGCATGATTCTGAAAAGGGACAACAACTTATCGGAGAAATATTACCATTCGGAGCAGGTTTGGAAACCTCTCCCCAAAACGAGTGCTGACAAAACAAACCCATCACCTCTGTTATATAGTGAAGGGGAAGCCACGGAGTTGCCGGGCAACGCAAACATAACGACCGCGCTTTGTTCGTCTTTCTAATGGAAATACTTTGCTTATAATGCCAATTCAGAGGTTCAGCGCTGGAGCCGCCTGTGTTCAAGAGTGGATCTGGATTCATCCTGCACTTGTTGAATGTCATTAGAGAGCAGTGGTCATTGTTTGGGGAAGAAGTGCGCGGGCGGTGAATGTAAGCGCGGGCTGCGCACTCCCGCTGTTAACAATAAATCTGGCCTCCTGACACAGTGTGACCCCTCTTGAGCCATTTTCAATATACAATGATCAGATATCAGAAGGGAACAGACTGCGTGGATGAACAGTCTCTATTGTTGTCATTAGAATGGCGTTTTAATGAGTCAAAGATAAGATGAATTTTCATAGAAATATCATTGGTGGTGCTGTAAAGATACAGTCCTTTTTTAAGCACTTTATATGCCACACTTTAGTTTCTTTAATTAGTTTTTGTAATGGTTCCCCCCAAATTTAAATAAATGGACATTTCAAACAGGAGGATTATGTTCTGACAAAGTATTAAAAAAAATAAAGACCCACAATTGCACTTGAAGAAACACAAATGAGCCATGTGGTTATGTCCCATTTTACACCTGGGTTTATTGGTACACATACTATAAAACAGTATTAAAGGAGCTGGATAACAACAGTATTCTCATTGCTTTAAGTTCAACAATACAATATAAATACAAAAACACACACACAGAATGGTTTGTTGACAAGCTACAGTTCAAATAGAAAACAAAGAGGTGATACAGTAGAAACTGAGGAAATCAAATCGGTAACTTGCTCTGCAAAAATAATCTGCTTTTTTTTGACAAACTAGAGAGCCAAAGGTTACATGTAATCACACAAAAGAAACATTCAACTAGTGCAAAAAAGCCTCTAACAAACATAATAATCTTAAACTACACATTATATCTAATATATATAATATATATATTCATTTATTTATATATAACTTCATATAAATAACCCCTTAATTTGGCATTTTATCATTCATAAAATAATTGTACCATCCTAACAGACACGAGTGGCACATTTGAAAGCGATGGAATAAAATTTAAAAGCACTTTTTTACTCATTTTATCTCTGCACTAGATATGTGGTGAGAGCTTTATACTGTACTGTGTCGTGTGGTGCAGTAAGGGGCAGACTGGAAAACAGAGACAAAAAGAACAAACAAGAAAACCAGGTGGTTGATAAATGTCTTTCCCCAACATCCAACAGACCCACTCTACCCTTGTATGACAGAACACAATTGGTCAAAGTAAATGAATCTACATACATTCCAGTATATACAAGAACACCCCGTCTACCCTAGGTGTGTTACAGCAGAATAATACACAAATAAAATCCTCTAAAAAGGCCAAAATACCTCGAGGTGCTTTTATCCCCATGTTTTTGTGTGTTTTCACATCATCATTATGACTTTTGGTCGATCTATGTTAGTGGTATGCCATGCAATGTGAATGCCTGACATGATCATATGTGCACAAATACTAACGTACCCACAGGATCGTAATAGTACTTCACGTCACGTTTCATTCTCTGCAGTGGCTTTTTGTCCAGCAATGTCACCAGGGCTGCAGACAATAGTGCTTCCTCAAGCCTTCTGTACTCCCACAAAAAGTAAGAGGGAACCTGTTTGGGGCCCACAGGCGTACAGGCCTTGTCTGAAATCCCTGGTGTGGAAAATGTGTGGCAGCCATTTCACAGACTTTTTTAGTTACAAATCTGTTACAATTATTCAGTCTGATATCTCCTGACCAAAGGCGAGCAGGGAAACGATTAGGATTACAAGCTGAAGTTGCTAACGTGCAGTCAGGAAGCTATTAAGGGAGCACTTCACTTCAACATTGCCTTAATGAGTGGGATAGTGGCTAGACGAGGTGGCTTGACTTCTGTCAATTAACACAATGTGTTACAGCAGAATTAAAGTGCTGCCAAGATTGGATTAAATTTGTTAAATATTTATTTTATTTGTACTACAGATTCGGCACAATTTCACACGGGTTTCAAGTGCAAAACCCATTTAATCCACCTTAAGCTTTAACTTACTGGTAGATGTCCCCTTTATTATTATTATTATTATTATTATTATTATTATTATATTATATCTTTTCAATTCAGGGTTGTAACTATGTCATGTCATTGTCTTGGTTTGTAGTGATCCAACAATTTTATCACAACGTTAATCTTAAAGGCTAAAAAAGCAACCACATTTTGGTTACTATTACTGTGTTTTTACAGATATTTCTTTTGGTCACTGTCCTGAATGATTTTCCTTCTTTTGTAAAGAGAGAATCCCGTGTTTGTTTATTTTGCATAGTACTGTATACATGATTTTAAACCCCAAATTAGGATGGTAAAATGTTGAGGTATAAACGTATAATAATTGAGCCCAATTGTAAAAAATGACTATCGCATGTTATTTTCAAGTAAAAGTTGAGCACAGCAGTTACACAATCTCTTGGGTATTTCCTAGTAATTAAAACCAAAATCTGACTGGGAAATGGGCCATAATCAAAGTGAACATCCATCCTATCCACCGTGATCCCTTTATAGTCTTCTGACTCAGCAAGATAATAAGCCTTTTTATAGTTGGCTGTAACATTATTGCACAACAAAAAAGTCAGTAATACATCTTTGTGAAGTCACACAACTTGCATTGTAGGTATAGGTGACATAGAGGGGTTTGCCACTCCTTCATACAGTGATTTCTTTTTAAATACATTCTTACTGAAATACAAAAAACTACCATAGTGCACTGCTACATTTCCACATTGTTATGATGGCCTATCACAAACAAAGTGCTCAGGACAGGACTGGTGTGTAGCGTACAGTGTATTTCACAAAGTTTATTCATTTGTGCTGAAATGACATTAAATCTTATACATAGTCTTCTCCCCTCTTCCACGCTGTTTTTGTAGCGGTTAATCGGGTACCGTTTTTTTTAAAGAAAGAAGGAAGGAAAAAGTCAAAAGGAACGGATTTCCGTGTGTGTGTGTGTGTGTCCGTGTGTCCATCAATAGCTGCAACTTGTGTAGGATGCAGAGAACAAGGTGATATAAAATGTAGATCTACATACAGTGTAGGAGGGGATACTTCTGATTCTTTGTTACTTTGCCTCCACATTTCCTCTCTCGATAAGTGGTTAAACACCCCGTCAAACAGTGGTAAGCACCAATGGCTCAGTGGTGTAAAGTTAGTGGGTGGGGTAAGGGTGCAGAAACTCAGTGGTGGGGGAGGGCTACTCTGTGTTTGTGTGTGAACATGACGGAAAAGTACAGAGACAGTGTTGTAGGCAGGAATAATGTCTTGTGTGTGTGTTTTTACGTTTACATGTGTGTTTACGTGTGTGTTTGTACACGTGTGTGTGTGTGTGTGTGTGTGTCTCAGTCTCAGTTGCTCACACCACCGTGGCAGGTCTGCGGTCCATCTCCTCCTCCAACTTCACCATCTGCTGCATGTCCTTGGCCTTCGAGGAAACAGAAAACACAGTTAGACAGACACACACATACAGAAACTAAAGCTCACACAAATACTTGCAGAAGATGCACATTTCATCTTTTGGTACCAATTTTGATCTTCCGTTATAAGTTCTGAACGTTATGTTGCTCATCATTTTTTCAGTAAGAGCCAATAATCCCCTCTGGTTGCATTTCCTTGCATACTTTTGCAGATAATATAAACCACATGCTTAGTAGGAGTGACGTATAATGGTTCCCACAAAATGTCTGCAGTGGGATACTGACACATACTATGAAAGCAAATTATTATGAGCTGAAGTGAAAGCACAGTGGGGCTGGTTGGGAGCTGGCTGTTTTTGCTTAGTAATAGCTTGTGAGTCATGGTGATAAATGACTCAAGCTGCTCGTTGGCACTGCTGACACCACGAGAGCTGCAGACTACAGATGTGGGAAAGGCATTTCACAATACAAAGAAAAATGAATCGCAGCTTTCAATCTTTTAAAGGCAGACCTGTCGTGTGCTCATTATAGTAGTCAGTGAAATGGCAAGAAAATACAGGCTCAGCAGAAAAACTGAGGCTATGCTAAAATGAGTAATATAACAGGGAGAGGAGAGAGAGATGGAAGGAAACATGATCACTTAGAGATGCACTGACAGAAGGATGGTATCAGAGGTAGTTTGGTGAGATGGAGATGCCTACCTTGAACCTTTTTGTTTGCATGGTGTGATTTCAAAAGCTGTGCCGGAAGAAGCAAATCATTAAAAAACAAAAATGAATATGTGCATACATGTAAGACATGAACAGGTAATGGAATGTGGCAGGTGGTAAAATAAAATGGACAAATGGAGATAATGAGACCTTCTGCAGAGTGAGTTTCTTCTATTTGTAGTGCACACTTAATACATGTAGGGCAGAGAGACAGTCCAGTCCATTGGTGAAATAAACACTTCAATACAAAGCTGTGTTACCGTATGAAGAATGAGACTCTGATTCTTTAATACAGACTTTGTATTTTATTCTTTGGACCAACAAGGTTTTTCTGTAGAGTCTTTTGAGGCAATTCTGATGCCAGTTATGTGGAACACTTTGCAGTACTAATTACGGTTTACAACACAGATGGCAGAAACTGCACTAGGCCCCTAGTTTCGAGCTTCATTTACACTTAAAAGGCCAGTGGAGCACAAAGGACCATACACTGAGAGATGTTCTGGTTTATGCATGAAGTGGGTCTAATAAATGCTGTGGTTGGGGTTTTTAGCAGTTGAGATGGAGAACAGTAGTCAGCTGATGGCAAGTTGGATGATGGCAGACATGCTTGTTATTTTTAGTCATTTCTTCTAAAATCTACAGTTTATTGGCAGTCAAATTTGGCCTTTAAGGTTCAGTTTCTTTTATTTGTCATACCTGCTCATTGAACTTATCCAGTTTCTCCAACTGTTCTCTCTGGTTTTTCTGTAGCTGCTCCATCTCCTTCTGATGCTTCATGGCCAGCTGCAGACACATCAGGGACAACACTATGACTATTTAGTTACTGTGTATTACTATAAATAAGTAGTAACTTTTATCAATTGAACACTGAGTCTCAAGCCATGATTAGGATGAGAGTCTTGAAAACCATTTTTACTTGATGTGAGCATGCGAGCCCAGAGGCCTGTACTACGAAGCAAGATTTGGCGTTACCGAGGTAACTTCAGGTTCAGCCCAGGGATTTGTGTATCAAGATGGTGGATCACTTGTTACCGGGTTAAATCACCATGGTAATTTATGCTGAACACCTAACCTGCTCGGGAGCAGGTTATGTTGGAGATTAGAGGTCAACAGGTATAAAAGCACCGCCTACTGACCAATCAATACTCGATTGATAACGGCGTCACCGTTCTTAGAAGATCCGGTGGAGCTTGGTGCATGGAGAGAAAGAGAGAGGCGCTCATAAAAGTTAAAACATTTAGAGACCAACAACCCCGTTAACATTCCCTTATGGGTTTCTTTATGAAAGATAACGATTTTCAGTGGAGGGGATTACGTATAGGCTATTGGTCGGCTTCTTGAGCTGTGTGTTGCCAATGCGCACATCCCTTTGAATGATGTTTTTATATTTTTTATTTGCTCTCACGGTCGCTTACCGCTGCCAGGGTTGCAACTGAAATAATAGGCTAAATCAACGACAGTTTATGGAAAGCACAAGTGTAATTATGGTCAGTTCTTGTGCCTGACTGATGGTGATGGTGAAGTGATATTGATAAGTGTTTTTGCCAGCTTTCCTTCATGTTTTTGTATTGCATTTTGCCTGTAAAACAGTGTCTGTGTTCTTCATATTTATGTAGAATTATAGTTTGCTCTTCTTTTGTAAAATATGCAGCTCTGTGCAAACGCCGCCTCTTTTATGTGAACGCGCGTGTCACTGGATTGGGAAACACTGGGTTGATTGAACTAGTTGATATCCACCGTCGTGACACAGCTAATGTGGGACTGCGGTGGTTAGATGAAGCCGGGTAACTGAAATAAATCCAGGGCATGTTGATCTTGATTTGTAGTACAGGCCTCTGGTGTTTTTGTTGTTGTTTTTTTACATTGGGCAAAACAAATGAAGATCACAAAAAACATCAACCCAACGAAGTTGCTTTAGATAAATCTTCTATTTGTTCTAGAACACCTGCTGTATTTTCCCCCCAGGCTGTATTTGTACTACTGATTTCCACACACATTGGATGGCACTACAGGTTGTCACAAAACCAAAACGTTTGAGAATTTTAATCTATTTTTATATCTAAACTAAATCAACAATTACCAAACAGTCATACCCCTTAGGTCTAATGTTAGCAATTAATTGTGGTTAAACAAAGAACGCGGGATTACGTAAAAAAAATTGCAATTAGACAATTATATAATAATTGCTACAGACGTAATAGTATTCCATTTAAAATGGGAGAATCCCTGGAATATTGTTTTTTTTATATATATATTAGGGCTGTCAAATGATTAAAATTTTTAATCAAATTAATCAGAATTTTCAGTGGATTAATCATGATTAATCACTATTTGCAATTTCACCTTAATCCTAACCATTTCTTTCTGAAATGCATACCAAAAGATACCAGTGCTGTCAAGCGATTAAAATATTTAATCGCATTAATGTCATAGTTAACTCGCTATTAATCGCACATTTTTATCTATTCTAAATGTCCCTTGATTTCTTTTTGTCCCATTATATTTTCTCATTTTAATTCTCTTATCAGCATGGAAAAGTAGATCGGCTTGCTTTGTGACTGTTTTTTTATTGAAAACAACATTGTCATATAAATTATGTTCAATTTCACACTAACATTCACACTTGGATCTAATAATCTGTCACATAATGTAATGCTGTTACCTCGATGTTCCATTGCAGATAGTACTGCAGATAGTACTGCAGATAGTACTACAGGTAGTACTGCCTCATTTGTTTCTCTCACTGACTGTAGAGTCACTACTCGCTCGCTCTGAAGATAATCGCCGTCACGAGCCTACAAGCTACGCGGCTAGCAAGCTAAAACCGGCCGAGGCTTGTGTCTGTTAAATAGTTTGCGGTCTGCGAAATTACAAGACCCGCCCTTCAATCACTACTATTGGCCAGGCGTCGAAGGTAACGTAACTCCATTTGTTCAGGTCCTATCCCCTGACCAATCCACTATCCTCACCACTCGCGGTGAAATGCCTAAACCAAACCAATCAGCTGCTTCGTAGGGCGGGACATGGTGTGGCCATAGACAGTTAAAGAAGTGGACTAACAGATCCCGTTGCTCTCTCTATGCGTTACTCGTGCGTTAAAAAAATGATCGGCATTAAAATGGGTTTGCGTTAACGCCGTTAATAACGCGTTAAACTGACAGCCCTAATATATATAAATAAATAAATAAATGTAGATAGTTGACAACCTACCCTCTTCCTCTCATCAAGGAACTTCTTGGTGTTGCTGCTGTTTAACTCTCGCACTCTCCTGAAGAGCACAAAGAGCAGGACCATGGCATTACAAGTGGCACAACACAATCCCAATATAACAATTCAACAGCCATGTCATCCTCCTCCTGCTGGTAATATGTGTGACCCACCTCTCTCTCTCTGCCTTGTTTTTTATGGACTTGTCCTGGCTGATGGCTTTACTGTTTTCCATGGACATTTTGGCCTGGTTGGCACGCATCTCTTTGCTCTGCCTAAAATTGTGGAACAAAAAGCCACGTGTACTGTAAGAAAACCTGGTCACAACCGGCATTTACAGAGACAGTAACACTCGTAGCTGCAATCAGCAGTTAGGCTACTAAGGCTTCAGTTCAGCAATTCAGAGGGTTGCTGCCCCTCTGGATCTGGTCTCACCGCTCATGGATGAGTTTGAGCTGCATGGTCTGCTGCTCCTGAACAGTGGTTAGGAGTTTCTTGAGGTGTTCGCACTGCTGTGTGACGTGGCTGTCCTTCATCTCCTGCTCCTCGCTGCTGTGACTACTTATCAGCTCTGACCACTCTTTAGTGTGCTGTGCTGTGATGTCCTTTACCTACACGAACACACACACACACACACACACACACACACACACACACACACACACACACACACACACACACACACACACACACACACACACACACACACACACACACACACACACACACTTCAGTCAATTATCCACAGCTGAGGCACGTATCATCCTCACAGCTAATAACTTTGTGGAAAGGATGCTGGCTTTGGGGTAAGAAGTTTTGCGTTACCTTGACTTTGTGATTGGCAAACAGTGTTTGGATCTTGTCCTCTGTCTCCTTCTTCAGCTCTTGGCAGTTGTTTTCCCTGTGAGGAAACCACATACATATAAGTGTTGATTTAATACCATGCAAGTCAAGTTTCATGGGATAGAGGTTTTCAAGAGGCCCATCTTATTAATCACAAACGGAGTGCCTTTTTGGTTTTGTACTGTAAAAGTCAGGTCCTTGGAATCATAATTGATCTGACATTGTGGTACAATAATTATAATGTAGTTCAAACAAGGTTCCTCCATGTTACCATATTTGGCTACTGCATTGACAGTCTCACTGGTTGACTATCACTGCAAATGGAAACTGACAATAGCAAACTGAATTAGCCCACACAGGAAACCCAGGCAATGCAATTCTTTCTTCAATTACCCCCGTTTCTTGATGGCTTTCTCTAATAGTTTCTCCAGGGTTGTCTTCTCCTTATCATGCTGAGACACCATCTTGTCCATCTGGGTGCAGTGGGCTTTCTGCATTGTGTTTTGGTCCTATTGGGGGGGAAAGTATTCATTTACACTGTGGAAGTGCAGTTGTAACCTGTACCAATACTGTATCAACCTCCTCCTTTGACAGATATCGTAGCAAAACAGACAGCTGCAAAATGAAACTAGGATTATTTTCAAAACAGTAATATGTTGCTGTTGTCTACATCAAGTAGTGAGGTAGCAGTCTTTATTCAGTCAACAGATGGGTTTGGATGCTGCTATTATACATGGGTTACGCAATAGGACGTAATGCTATGTTAATTAATCAGCCACTATGAATGAGTCAGCACCCACCATGGTCTCTATGGTAAGCTCTGGTCAAAGGAAAAGCAACTTTAGCAAGTCTAATTTCTTACAAAACATGAATTACTATTATATATATATTTTGTGTGTGTGTGTGTGTGTGTGTAAAGCAGTGGTCAGATGAAAGGTGGAGCCTCTTTCTATCCCTCTGAGCATCAAGGACTGTACGGAATATGCCGCAACCTCTTTGCATTATAAACAGACAGGTTGGCACTAAAACAATCACCCACCTTTGACTGTTTCTTCTTTAGAGTGTTGAGCTCCTTCTGTTGCTTTTTAAGCAATTTAAGGTACGTCTGCAGCGAGAGAGAAGTGTATTTATTGATCTTGTGCAGGTCATGTTGAGAATAGCCTTTGAGCATAATAGCTGGGTATAAGCATTTTCTGGTAGCATGTGTATATAGTACAGTAGATATATTATGAGATCATTAATGGTACAAAAGGGTGATTAAGTAATTTTAGTTTAACCAAGAGAAAACAAAGTATTTACGAAATAATTACGTATAATTAGTTGTAAAAAATTAAAAGGTTCTAAGAAATAGTGCAGTATTACTGTAAGCGCTTATAATTCTATTTAGCTGTAGTAACTATGTAATAATGCCTAATTAGTATGAAGGTATGGTCACATAACACTTTCATCCTATGAATATTCCCCTTGTTTATGCGTTTTCAGTTTTGGTGTCTAGAAATGTGACATCACATCCTTTTTTAGGGCAACGTGCAGGGAAATGTCGTATTCTGTAAGTCTTCCACATTTACATTGTCTTACAGACTGAACGGTTAGAGCCCTGTTTCTGTGTTAATAGTAAGGAGTTCAGTTACCAACCTTCATTTGTTTCAAGTCATCAATGCTGACATTAGGCACGAGTGCATTATCTGAAACAGCAGAGAAAAGTTTAACTCTGTGTCCCAATAGTGTGTACGTATGTGTTGAAAATGTATATGTTTTATGTCAGTATATACCCTTCTTGGTTTCTGCTGTGTTATTTTGGGCAGAGTTGGAGGTCTGGGCCATGTCTGAGCTGGTCTGCAGTGTCACACTGGCCTTTACAGTGTCTCCTTTACCCTTTCCCTTCTTGTCGTTCTTGGAGCTTCCACTGGGAACATCCGCTATGTCGTTCTACAAAAGGGAAAGGATTCATTTAGATGGTAAGGGACACGTTTTTTGTTGTATGGATGCAGGTATATCTAAGGGGTGTGTGTGTGTGTCGGTACCGTGTCAATCCCCAATGCCTTCATCTGGTCAGCTCTTTTTTCTGCAATGGTCAAGAATTTCTTTGGGTCCGATAGGGCATCAACAATTGCTGAAACACACAAAACGATTTGTAAGTATAGGGAAAAGAAAAGCTTCATTGATAAATTGGTGGGTTGAAGGCTTGTTCTTTGCCATCTGTATAAGTCCAAATATTTGTATTTATTTATTTATTTATTAACGCGTTAATTTCGATTAATTAATCTGAGAAAAATTTGTGTGTTCAAAAAATTAATCCATTCCATATTGACCTTTCACCCAGAGCCGTTCTAAACACTATACAACTGTAAAATGAAGGAGGGAGACCGTGGATGTAACCTATTAAGAGAACAGAGTGCGCAGAACAGAAACATTGCTGGCTAGTTAACAGCTTAACAACTCAACAGCAGGTAACGTTAGCCTTCTGCTAGCTAGTAGCTGGATTAAACAGTTAAAAAGCTGACAGCTAACGCCAAAGTTTGACTGTTTCTGCTGTTGTCGGAACACAGACGAGAGACGCTGCGTTCAATGAAGCTGGTAATCAGTGAAACTATGAAAATAATAATAAAATAGTTTTTTTAACTTTGATGTTACTAATGATGATTATTCATTTGAATTGAAATATTTAAAATACTTTTACAGCAAAAATGATGTATGCGATTCATTTAGATGAATTAATCAGTCTGTAATTAATTCGATTACATTTTTTAATTGATTGACAGTCCTAATATCTATCTATCTATCTATCTATCTATCTATCTATCTATCTATCTATCTATCTATCTATCTATCTATCTATCTATCTATCTATCCAAAATCAATAATAATTAAAAACAAATAATTGTTCTTCACTGTTTTCTTGCTTGCTCGCAGGTTTCTCTATAGAGCTCCCCCTATAGCTTCGGAATAGATATTTGGCAGCTCCTATGTTTACTTCTGTCTGACTCCTCGCTCGGTCAGTCTGCCGTTTCCTCTTTCTCTGTTCCTCCGACAATGCTGTCCTAGCTTTCTGCTTCTTTTTTGCCGGCTCAGCCATGACAAAAAAGTGTGAAAAACTCCATTGCTACCTTGTTAGCCAGTTCCTGGATGTGTGCAGTGCCGTGAAGCAATTTGTTACATCGCGAGACCTGATATCACGCGATACTTCCTGATGCTGAGGCAGACGGCTCGCCGGGTGAAAAGTTGCAAGGGTGGTTTTTCCGCTCACAGGCGCTTGGGGGGAGCGAGACGACCACCATTCAACTTGAAAAAAGTCATAACCATTCCAATGACTCCAAAGCTGTTCAGTTAAGGTAAATTAAGCTTAAAAAAATGCATAGTTCCCCTTTAAAACAATATTTACTTTTGACCATAGTAACCAAATTTGCAATAAAAAGGCAGTAAACAATGTGTAATCTCACTCCGCTCAGACTTATCTATAGAACTATCACAAAAGCTACCCTCCTCTTGCATGATTAACTACTGTACTGCCTCATATGCTGAGTCAAGACTGGGGTAGGATCTAACTACAACAGTTCTTAAGGAAAGGATTTTTACTACTAGTACTACAAATACAGTGCTGTGTGTCTGGCACGGTAGTGATTCTGGCAGCAGATCTTATAGAAGAAAGCTAATGGTTACAGTAATGGTTCCTCAGCGTAAGCCCCTTGGCTTTATTTAATGCCAATTCCAATTGTCCTGTTCATTTGTATGCTTCTGCCTGCTTTAAACTGTCTATTACTGCATATTCAGCATCATCATCATTTGCACTATGCCATTACTCTGAATGTACCCAACCAACTGAACCCCATGCAGAGAGTGAGTGAGCGGGAGAGAGAGTTGCCTTGCTTTCTTTTTTTTCTCTCTCCTTCCAACAGGCTACAGAAACAACTTTAATATCAGCCAAGAATAAAGGGAGCATTAAAACGAATGTCAGTATGAAACAAACTTGTAATTCTGCATTTACACATCAAAGAACATAAAGCAATATACATAAAGTTTTGTAACTGTGTGCGTGCGTGCGTGTTCGTTCCAGTTCTTCTCACCTCCGAAGCCGTCGGGCACGTAGGTCTTGAGGATGATTTGGCAGAAGATGGTGGGCAACGACAGGGGCTTGTTGCCCTCGTTCCTCAACGAGATGTGACGGTAGCCAGCCTGCAGGCCGTCCAGAGGCAGGATGCGCTGGCCAATCAGCTTGTTGTTGTCGTCGTAGACGGCGATGCGCAGTACTGCAAGATCTGGTAAGATCACCTAGGAGGGGTGGATGAAGGGAAATGGAGGGTGGGAGTGAGAAGGAGCCAAAAATAAAAAGAAAAAAAGATGGGATCAGGAACAGCGGAGGGGAAGGGGCGTGAGGACAAAAAGTGCGACGAAAAAAAAAAGTTGCAGTTAGGATCAGCGATCTGGAACTGTGGGAAGTCTAATGAACTTATTCTGGTGTGAAAATAAACAACAAACAATTTCACAGCCATTGCAGTAAAATGGTCTCTCTTTCACGAAAAAGTAGAAACGGAATCATTGAGGGGGGGAGGTCAAGGATAAAACTGCAGGGGACACTATAAGGGGACAGTCACAGTGTGATACAGGAAAAAGACATGATAGCGCAGCAACACACAGCATAACCGATGACTGACCAGGCCATCTCCACAGCTAGTACGCATACACGGAGTAAATCGTATGTATGTATCTATGTATGTATGTATGTATACACACACACACACATACTGTATATGTACGTGTGTGTGTGTATATCTGTGTGTAACTTGTGGATGAGCTTGTGTGCATACCCTTGAAAAAAAGAGAGTGAGTCTTAAATGGCCTTGTGTGTAGAGATAAGTGAATGGAGGGAAGAGGATGATTAATACCTAGACGAAGAGGAAGGTAAGAGATAAGACCTAAGAATACTCACTAGAGATGAATGGGTGGAAGTGCCTGCTTGTGTGTATGCTTACGCAAATGTAGCCTTGCTGATGTACTGTATGCCAGCGCTGCTGGTGTGTATTGTTTGCTCTGAACCATCTTGACTGTGTGTGTGTGTGTGTGTGTGTGTGTGTGTGTGTGTGTGTGTTGTGAGAAATGAGTCTTGCCAGCAGCTCTGCTTGTGATGCCCCTCTGATAGCACTGTAAGTTTGTGTGTGAGCAGAGCAGCACTGCGGCAGGCTGTGATTGATGGTGTGTGTTAGGAAGCTGGAGTCACAGTCATGGCTGACAGACTGCTCATTCTGCTGAGAGCAGCACTATTACACACAAACTCTCTCTTTCGCTCTCCATATCTCTAATCTCTCTCCTTCTTTCTCCTTTTTTCCCCCTCTTCATCCCTAATTGTTTTTCTCTGTTTGTTATTCCTTTCTTCTGCTTTGATTTTTTCCTCCTCTTGTTCCCCTCTTGTTCCGTTTTGGCGTGTGATACTTTTGCAATGAGTACATTTTCAAAAGTATCCCAAAAAACTCCTCAGTTTTTCTTTTTTCCCTCCTCTCTTAAAGTCTTTTCTAGATTTTCAACCACCATTCTATTCGTCATTGGTTTTGTATCACTTTCTCCGACTTGCCTTCATCCTCTCTTTACTCTTGTAAGCTAGTACTGCCAACTTATATTTGTCTTTTCCCTCCATCCTTCCCTCTCCCCACTGGGGATAAATACAAAGTATAAATTATTGCTATTATTTCCCTGCTGTAAAGACAGAATGAGTAGCTTCCATCGTCATAGAGACCTTTCTTCCAATCCAAATTACGGCTGTCCTCTATCCCTCTCCTTTTTCTCCTACTGTTGAAATACCACTGCTTTCATCACAATAAAGACAGCATTCGAATAGATGCAGCACATTTGTTTTAACTCACTGTATCCGTTATATCGACCTCCTCTGCTCCCTCCCTCACCTCACCCAACAACCCCTTTTTGTGCCCTTTTCGCTACCTTTCTGAAGACAAAGGGCTCCTCGTTGTAGGCTGGGTTCAGTCCGTTGTTCATCACCATCCGTGTGCGGAATTCCTTCCGGATGGTGTCTGTCGGCAGCCCGTACATGTCGACCTCAACGTACGTGCCGATTTTCTTGTCTGACAGGAACTGTCCAGAGAACACCTAAAGTAAAAAGGAAGACCGCATTATGAATATCTTTGAAGGCATAGATTTTACAGGAATAGCATTTAAAAAGTAATTATTCACTATTATTGGACTCCTCACGTATGGGGTACAATCAAGCGCCATCTACTAAGGTAAAGATATGCGTAATAAGACAACAGCTTTGCCTCCCTGGAGTAGCATACAACACACCATGTTGTGAGAAAACCAAGCCTGGAACTAACCCTTTTTTATGGATCATAGTTTAATACTAAAATACTGTAATCTTCTTTTTATTCATAGGATTTAACAGTTTTCCTGCATAATGGAAGTGTCAGATGACCTGACCTGTACGCTGCAGGTTGCAGCAATGACTCCATCCACTGGCGTTTCTGAGAAAGGGTCAAACATCCTGTCTGACCGCCGCATGAAGTCGGGCTTCAGCAGGTAACTGATGCACATACACACACACACACAGAAGATAAATATAAGGAAAATGCACACACAACAAAATCAAACCTTTTAGATCAAATATGGAAACACGCATGATGTGATGAAAATACATAATCCTACAGTTATAAAATACTATATTGTTAGTTGAAATTAGGCTCTAAAACAATCGGAATCGGGAATAAGTAGGTGCAGAAGGCTTTTTGTGTGGGAGTGAGTGTTTGTGTATTTTAACCCGGGGCCCTGCAGAGTGGCATTAGTAATGATGGGTGTCTGCAAAAGCCCTGATCTTCCCACATATGAGATTTCCAGCATTAGTAGTAAAATGTCTGCCCTCAGGGACAGTATTAGAGCCGAGGGACCGAAACGGCGAAGGAGAAAGGAAGATATAGATGACTGCAGAGAGCCTCAGAGGCGGGTTAGGAGGAGCCCGCTTCCCCAAAGCACTAATTGTCTCTCGGGACAGACAGTAGCTACGGTCGCTGCTGGCAACCACTAATGAGATGTGACAAGCTTTAATTGATGAACTTAGGAGAGGGGCGGAGAAGGGAGGGATGAGACGGATGGAAATGAGCTAAGGACAGGAGCGAGGAGCTGTTCTCACCCGCAGGAGCCGTTGTACTCGTACTTTCCCTGGTTCAACTGCATGGCCAGATCTGAGAAAGACAATGAGACAAGTTCTGATGAGACACAGATATCAGGTTCTCACATTTCTCACACAAACATCAAGTCTTGGAGCCTTTATTTTTTAAACATTTTTCCTGAAATCTCTCTCCTTCTCTAATCATTTATCCCTCCATCACAGAAGCTCCACCTCTTGTGTGACTCCCCCTTCCCCCCTCAGTCTTGCACATGCTCCACTCCCAGCAGGCCATATGGTCCGACCTCTTTTGCCTCTGGTCATGGGGCAACAGCTGTTTTCCAACAGAAAACACTCACTGTATAGGTGTGTATGTAGCAGCAAGAGTTTATAAAAAAAAAATTGTGTGTGCGTGCGCTCAGGTTCATGCATGCATAACCTGATGCTGCAAACCATTTGCAGAAACTAGGAACTAATTTGTGTCATGTGGCCACAAGTAGTATTATGGTTTCTCAAACAAAATTCTTCTCATATGCTTATGACAGTATTGACCACTCTGCACAGACTCAAATCAACACGTTTCTTTAAAGACTTAATTCACCTAAATCAGAAGAAACCTCTTTTCTTTCCCAATAATGTTACAGTACATGTATTTATGTATGTACATGTTGCAGTTTAGTATTTTGTAACCATTGTATTGGAATGGTGGTAAATATAAAAAATTGATATCAGAAAACCTCGGCCCATAAAATCAAAGCTATCAGCATGACTAGATAATACTAGCAGTCAGTGAGAAAATGTGCTTTTTTATAATTTAGGTGAACTAACCATTTATAAACTACCATTTCAATCCAAAATGGATCTTCATTAAGTCAGAATGTCCTTCTCGTTGTTATTCTTGGCATGTGTATATTTGGATGTTTGCATGTGATTGGGGATGCAATTGTGGGGCTGTTGATTAGTGGGTCCATGTTCATCCAGACAACACATGCAGAAGATGCTTTCAGTGTGATGTATGAGTATGCGAGGTCAGAAATTCATTGCATCCTGCACTTTGTTGGATCAGAAGTTTAACGGAGTGCTTGTATTTGTGCATGTGTGCTTGTAATATGTATCTGCTGTATGTGGAGTACTTTATATGGGTGTGTGTGAGGTCAGAGGTCCCATGTTGTGTGCTGTGGTACCTGGGGTCTGGAAGTTGAGTGAGACCATCTGGCAGCCTGCGTTCCAGAAGATCTGAGGCATGTAATTACTGGAGTCCACCCGGCCCCCTTTGGGGTAGATACGGCTCATCTGACGTTTGTTGTAGCTGCACTGATGCTCAGGAAAAATTTTAAAAAGAGGGAGAGCATGTGTGCTCCAGCACATGTGTGTGCGTCAAATAGACTCTGCAGTCTATTTTTAGTGTGAACAGCTTGGGTAAAGCGTCCCATTGGACTTAGAGAGAGAGGGGCAAAGTTTGTGTGTATTTTTGCGTCAGGCCAAGTCACACAATCCAAAGGCACACTAGAGGCCTCCAGTTTTCTTCCGAGAGCAGAGTGAAAACAAATATGGCTAAAAAACATTGGTTCTGACCCACCTCTAAGCTTTCATTTAGGTGACGTCAATCTATTACATTACATGTCATTTAGCTGAGGCTTTTATCCAAAGCGACTTAGCCTAACAGCAAAAAGTAAATGCAATTACATTAGCTCTCAAAATAAGCCAAACTACAAAGAGCCAAATGAGTGCAACTGTAAAAAAAAACAATTTTTTTGTTATCCAAGGTGCAGTCGGAAGATATGCGTTTTTAGCCTGCGGTGGAAGATGTGTAGGCTTTTGGCCGTCCTGATGTCAACAGGAAGCTCATTCCACCATTTAGTAGCCAGGACAGCAAACAGTCGGGATTTCGTTGAGTGATTAGTTATCCCTCGCCGAGAGGGGGAATCAAGCAGGTTGGCTGATGCAGAGCGGAGTGGGCAATATGGGGTTGTTAATTGTTATAGTAAGGTCCCGGGTAGGAGAGCCCTTCCCCAGACGGAAAAGGAGCTAATTTTGTCGAGGTAGAGTTTCAGGCGGTGTGTGGACATAAAAGAAGAAATGTCAGTCAGACAGGCTAGATACGGGCTGCTACCTGCGTTTCAGACTGGGGAAAGGAGAGTTGGGTGTCGTCTGTGTAGCTGTGGTAGGAAAAGCCATGCAAATGAATGACAGACCAGAGAGAGTTGGTGTACAGAGAAAAGAGGAGGGGACCCAGGACTGAACCCTGAGGGACCCCAGTGGCGGTTGGGCAAGGTTCTGAGACGGATCCTCTCCAAGTTATCCGGTAGGTGCTGTCTGCCAGGTAAGATGTGAGCAAAAAGAGCGCAGAACCTGAGACAGCCAGATCCAAGAAGTGTTGAAATGAGGATCTGGTGGCTCACTGTGTCAAAGGCAGCAGAAAGGTCCAGAAGGATGACGACAGAGGAGAGAGAGGTTGCTCTAGCGATGTGAAGCTGCTCAGTGGCAGCAAGGAGGGCAGTTTCAGTTGAGTTGCCAGCCTGGTGGGGATCAAGAAGGTTGTTTTGGTGGAGATAGGAAGAGAGTTGATGGCACGCTGTAGTTATTCGCCTCAGATGAGTTTGAGTGTTTTTTTGAGAAGAGGGGTCACTCTTGCTTCTTTAAGTGCGTTGGGGAAACAGCCAGTTGACAGGGAGTCATTGACGAGATTGGCGAGGAAAGGAAGAACGTCTGGAGCAATAGACTGGAGAAGGTGAGAAAGGATAGGGGGCAGGTTGTGAGAGGAAAGAGTACTGGATGTGTTGGATGGAAAGTTGATTTCAGAATGTGGGGTGGACAATGAAGAGCGTATGTCATCTATCTTTTTTTACAAAGTAGTTGACAAAATGGGTTGCTAGGAGGGAAGAGGGAGGGGGGGCTCAAGGAGGTTATAGAAGATGGGAAAAGTTGTTTGGGGTTGGAGGAGGATTGAATTTTGGTTTGATAGAAAGAGCTTTTTGCTGCAGAAATAGAGGCAGCAAAGGAGGAAAGAAGAGACCGATAGGTAAGCAGATAGTCTGGGTGTTTAGATTTCCGCCATTTCCTGTCCGCTGCCTGTATAGTTGTTCTGTCAGACAACCACAGAGCTGGGGTGGACTTGCGAGCCTGTCGTGAAGTGGGAGGACAGAGAGAGTAAAGAGGAGCATAGAGTAGAATAGTGTCTGTGGTAGCATGGGAGGCATGAGTGAGAAAGAATCAGATGAAGGGAGGATTGATAAAGTAGATGAAGCCAGAGAAGAGGGAGAGAGTGAGCGTAAGTACATTAACGCAAGGATTGAGAACATTGTTTGTGTATACAGAGTTTACTAAAAACAATTTAACAGCTCACTGTAGCTGTCGACGGAGGAGAGTAAAGATGGAAAGCTCCTAAAGCTTAGTTCCATAGAAATGCACGGATAATTTTTTTTGTCGTTGGTGAAAAAATATTGACCATGTAGTTGAAAAAGGAGCCTCATAAGAATGACATTTCCTCCTGTGGAGTCCGTTCATTCGCATTCGGAGATCGATTCTTTTTGACTGGCAAAGATGGCTGCGAGCGAAAACAGCAGCTAAGTGAGTTGTTCCAAACCTTTTTTAGTGAACTCTGTGTACACAAACAATGTTCTCAGTGCTAATGTGGAGAGCCCCTGGTGATACTTCGAGCAAAGTTTCATATTGTGTCGAGCCTTCTTAGTGTTTTAAAAATAGTGCTTTTGATGCTATCATAGAAGTGCCCCTAGCTCTCCCATTCAAAAGGCCATTTGACCGAAAAACGATAGTACGGTAAATCTTAAAAGTGGCGCTTCTGTCCTTATTATGTTTTCAAACCAAAGTTTGACTCGGGTACGTTCACAAAAAGACCCTAGGTTGCATTTTGGTGAGAGTTAAGCTTTAAGACGCGGCAGTTGGAACTGGAGAAGGGCGAGGCCAGCGGCAGCCCTGCTACCGCTGCCGTAAGGACTTCCAAGCACTCCACTCCCCCTTTTGATGCGAGTAAACGTATTTCTCTGGTCCCTGTTTTCCGTGAATCTGAAGTTGAGTTCTCCTTTGGCGCATTCGAACGTATCGCTAACGCTCTGCACTGGCCACCCGATGTTTGGGCTATACTATTGCAGTGTAGGTTAACCGGTAAGGCACGAAAGGCTTGCTCGTCACTTTCAGTTGAGGACAGTTTAGTTTACGAGAGGGTTAAAGGTGCTATCCTGCGGGTGTGTGAGCTGGTACCTGAAGCTTACAGGCAGCGCGACATTTTCAGACCTTGCAAGCGAAAAGGGGATTTTGTTTGACCAGTGGTAGGCTGCTAGCCTCGTGAGACCATCCTGATCTTGCGAGCTCCAGTTTTCTGCTCGCAGATCAGTCTGGCATCCTGAGGCAAAGAAAATTTGGAGCCGTTCGCCAAATGAACGGGCCAATCAGCGTTGGTTGAGGTGGGTTTAGGTGTGATGCAACGAGGAGCTTGCGAGATCAGGATGGTCTCACGAGGCTCAGCAAGCGGAAGCAACGCATGTTTATATACTGTCTGTGCAAATCTGACCTGATCTAGACACATTTTCAGACAGCGGTAGCCCTGATTCTGTTAGCCGCTCACTAATGCTTTTTTCTCTTGGATCCTTCTTTTGGAATATGGACTGGGAACCTGAAATGGGGCCTTTTTATTCCTAAATTCTCGTTACACAAACGGCAAATATCCTTTACCGACATGTTGCTAGCTTGCTGAGCTAATGAACTATGCTTTGCGTGCAGCAGCAGGGGTAGCCTGGCTTCGTCATTGCTCTGTTGGTACGTCATACACTTCGTTGATCTGATTGGGTGATTTGGTCCGTCTATCACCAACATAGATGGTGATAGACAGATGGTTTATCCAATCAGCTAACCAGTATTTGTGACCATTATTGTTCACCGCGAGGGATGGGCCTTCCTCTCTCGCTCCTCCAAAATCTGGTGTTACGCCTGTTGCCCGTGCTCCTGTACTCTCATCAGGATTTAAGATTGAAAAGCTGCATTTCTATTGCCACAAGCCTGGTTACATTGTTTCAGAGTGTCAGCTTTTAAAGTGAAAACGGTTGACTGCTTCAACGCAGCCAAAAGGTGTGGGGTAAATTAAGACCGTGCCCCCTCGTGGTCAGTCCCCTGCTCTGATAGAACCTGATGAATGTTTCAAACCCTTCATCGTTTCTGCTTCTGTGTCTCTTACAGGAACGGTACCACGGTACCCTTTCCGCTTACTCGCGATGTACTTGGTGAGGAACAGTCCTTTCTAGTTGATAAGGGGGTACTGATGCGTAAGTTGGTTTTACAGCCTGATGTAGGCGAAGACTGGGCTACCGTTTACCAGATTGTTGTTCCTACTGGCTGCCGACGGCAGGTTTTAGAGTTGGCACACGGACGGGCGGGCCATCTGGGTGTAACTAAAACATACAACCGCATCCTAAAACATTTCTTTGGGCAAAACCTGCCGCACCTGTCAAGTTGTGGGGAAGCCCAATCAAGTAGCGCCTCCAACCCCTATCCGTCGCATTCCGGCGTTCCGAGAGACTTTTGAACGTCGCCATGAACGAGGTCAGTCAATCGGTTTCTCAATAATGAAACAATAATGTCCGTTTCCACTTCGTTCCCTGAGGCAATCCCGTTGAGAAGAATCACTGCACCAACTGTCATCAAAGCCTTAACCAAGTTCGTTACTACTTTTGGGCTGCCAAAAGTTGTGCAGACTGACCAAGGAACTAACTTCCTCTCTAAAATCTTCACACAGACGTTGCAGGCGTCGGGAGTGTATCAGTATCGGGGTGCACTTGAACGGTGGCATCAGACACTCAAATCCACGTTACGCAAGTATTGTCACTATACCGAGAAGGATTTGGATGGGATCGGGATCCCTTTTGTCATTTTTGCCTGCAGCGAAGCTAAGCAAGAGTCCCTCGGCTTCAGCCCGGCTGAACTCACGTTTGGTCATAGAAGGGACCTAAAGTAATTGGACAAATTAATATAATCATAAATAAAATGTCCATTCTTAATACTTTGTTGAGAATCCTTTGCAGGCGATGACTGCCTGAAGTCTGGAACCCATAGACATCACCAAACGTTGGGTCTCCTCATTTGTGATGCTTTGCCAGGCCTTGACTGCAGCTGTCTTCAGCCATTGTTTGTTTGCAGGTCTTTGTGCCTTAAGTTTTGTCTTAAGCAAGCGGAATGCACGTTCGTTCGGATTGAGATCAGGTAATTGACTCGGCCATTGTAGAATATTCCACTTCTTTGCCTTGAAAAACGCCTGGGTTGCTTTTGCAGTATGTTTTGGGTCATTGTCCATCTGTACCGGGAAGTGCTTCGAATCAAGAGCCGTCCCAAGCCTTCTCCATGCTTTTCTCTTCCCATCATTCTGGTACAGGTTTCATCAGTCCAAAGAATGCTGTTCCAGAACTGGGCAAACTCTAATCTGGCTTTTCTATTCTTGAGGCTTACGAATGGTTTGCACCTTGTGGTGAACCCTCTGCGGTTGCTCTCGTGAAGTCTTCTCTTTACGGTAGACTCGGATAATGATAGGCCTACTTCCTGGAGAGTCTTCTTCACTTCACTAGATGTCGCGAAGGGGTTCTTTTTTACCGTGGAAAGGATCCTGCGATCATCAACCACCATTGTCTTCCGTGGACGTCCGGGCCTTTTTGTATTGCTGAGCTTACCGGTGCGTTCCTTTTTTCTTTTGGCCACTCCTGTTTCTGCCATCTCTTTGATGGATTTTTCCTTTTTAACGCAGCCTAAGGATGCCTTGCTTTACTTGCATTGAGAGCTCCTTTGGCCGCATGTTGTGGATTCGCAGCAACAGCTTCTAAATGAAAATGTCACACGTGAAATCAACTCCACACCTTTTATCTGCCTAACTTATGATGAAATAACGAGGGAATAGCCAATACCTGCTCATGAAACAGCTTTTGACTCAATTGTCCAATTACTTTAGGTCCCTTGAAATAAGGGGACTATGTATGAAAATGTTTGCAATTCCTAAACGCTTTTTGATGTAAATACCCTCATTATAAAGCTGAAAGTCTGCACTACAGTTTCATCTCGATTTCATTTCAAATCCAATGCGTTAGCGCTCGGGGCCAAACTTACGAACATTGTGTCACTGTCCAAATATTTCCGGACCTAGATGTATCTGCCTTTGTAACACCTGTTATGTTTTTTCAGTACACAGTAATGGCCTTTGGAATGAGATACGCGCCCGCCACCTTTAAGCGCCTGATACACTTTGTGCCGGGAGATGTGCTACAATGTAACGCATATCTCGACGACGTGGCAGCGTACTCTGACACATGGACAGATTACGCGTCCAGTCCAGCTGACTTGTGACGCGTCGTTGAGCCTTAACCTTGCAAAACGAGAGCTCGGTAAGGCCACCGTTGCTTATCTCGGAAGTCGCGGCCAGGCGCGTCCCGAGCATTGGAAAGTCAAAGCCGTACAGTCTTTTCCAGCTCCTACTTCCCGACAGCCGACTATTATCTGCGTTTCTGTTAAAGTGTTTCTGTGGCAGTTGCCCCGCTTACTCATCTGTTCTGTCCTTTTGCGTGGAACAAGGACCGCGATCATGCTTTTAGAGCCGCAAACTCCCTCCTCTGTAGAGCTCACGTTCTCTCGGCCCTAACTTCTCTCTTCCATTCAAACCGAAAGTTGATGCCACTGGCCGCTGTTGGTTATATAGGAGAGGAGCCAGTCATCTGAGTTCACGGCAAAAGTGGCTCTGAGTGCGCGGTTTTCATTTTGTGACTTTTGGTTAAATAAAGGACTATTTTTCCAGTCTTACTTCTTCATTGTAGTTTTCTGTAAAATAGTCTCATGTGGAGGTTGTCTCGTCATACCCTTACTCTTTGCCCTTCAGCACTTTTACGTATACATATGAGAATATTATGTATATTATATATACATATATGAGAGTATTGGGCCAGGCTCTTAAGCAAGCCTGTTTATGTTTAATTATGTTTGTCGCTACAGATTCTGGGAATCTAGGTAGTTGTATGATAAGGAAATGTTTTGTCTCAGGACTGTCTCCTTTTGGAGGCGGGGGGGCCAGCCACACTTTTTAGGCTTCAGCATGTGTTTAGGCGACTGCAATGTCTGTTTCTTAAAGGTTCTGCGCCTGCTTAATTGTCTCCTCACTTGAGCGTTCATTAAATGCTTCCGAGTAAGTCATCAAGGTCTCTCAAACGTGAACGTACAGTGTGTGAAATGAGCTGTGCTGCACCTGAGTTTTTCCTTAACACTGACCATAACCCTCTTGTGTTTCTCTCCCAGATGAACAACCACAACCAGCCTTTGATGCGCCGGGCTCTTCTGGTGCATCGTGATTGAAAGAAAGGTTCAGAAAACGTGGTGGCTGACGCCTTATCTCGTGGGTAGGGCGTACATATTTTGTCACGATGCACCATTGTTTGTTGCGTGCTGTGGTAGTTTTGTTCAGATATATTCAGTTACAAACGCGGCTCGTCTGTCTGTCTTGTCTTTTCCAGGTTGACAGATTGCTGAATGAGTACACCTGCGTTGGCCCAGCTCCCTGGATAAAAGCAACGGCCGCTTCTCCAGCCTTTGTGTGCTGGCAGTAGTCTGCGCTGAGCCAGTGTGTATCAGTAGGTATTTATCTTGCGCTTGGTATCTTGTTTGTGATCTAGTCTTGGTGTTTGTCACTTTCTAAAGCAATTGTCTCGTTTCCTCGTAGATGTGCCCGCACCGTGGCACGCTCGTCTTTGTTGACCTCGGCCGTGGAGCGGCATTGCACATTTCCACGTGTACGATTAATACATTTGAGTGATCATTTTGTAACCAGCGCCGCCCATCCTTCCTTAAGTTAGTTTTACATTACAACGGCCACCGTCTGATTTCTAGGGTGGTAACATACCGGATGGGTTACAGCATGAAGTTGAAAAGACCATGGAGGGTAGAGAGTTTTACGAATTACTCAAGAGCAAGGAAGTGGAGTGATTGCTGGGTGGCAGACTGGTAGTTCCACAGGCCACCTGCAACGTGGTGTGGAGCGTGTGGGAGGCTTCTACAGTTGTGGTGAAAAGTTAACAGACTGACAAGTGTAGGTTTTCACAAAGTTTGCAGCTTAAGTGGTTTTAGATATTTTTACACTGAAGCATTTCATAAGTAGCAAAGGCTTTTATTGACAATTCCATAAAGTTTACGCAGAGTCCATATTTGCAGCACGGCCCATTGTTTTTCAAGACGTCTGCAATTGGCCCCGGCACGCCGTCAATTAACTTGCGGGCCACATCCGGCGAGCCCTTGGCCGAGAAGCAACCCCCACACACAAACGGAGGACCGACCGTAGCGCTCACCTGGTCTCATCAGCGATCTCCAGCCAGGTCCTCGTCAGCACTCCCCTGCGTTAACGAGAGAATCAGTGACACGGCCGGCCATTTTGCAGCACGGCCCCATGCAGGGGAAAAGCTCAGCATGGCAAAGAGCAAGCAATTGTAATAAATCTGATGAGCCTTCATGACATTGTGGAGTATATGCAGGTGGGCATCATTAAACGTGAAGCAGCAAACTTTGTGAAAGGCAATACCTGTGTCGTCCAGCCTTTTGACCACAAGTGTAGTATGTGTGACAGGGAACAGGACCACAGAAGCAGCGGCAGCAGCAGTAGTAGCAGCAGCACGTTGGGAAGACGACACCAGGCACAGCAGAGTGTGATGTGGCGCCTCAGCCCACGCAGCCTCCCACTCAGCCTCCTACGTAGACTCCTCGGTCTTTGTCCGACGCCGAGGCTGCCGCCTCGAACACTTGCCCGCTTATGTACACGCAACAGACGACGGGACTTGCTACAGGTGTGGAGGCCCCACCCCGCTGATCGGTTAAAGCACCTGCCGGTGGGACGGCTCAGCAATTGACAGTCATTAAGCGCAGCTCCCCGACCTATCGCGTGCCTGGCTCTGAACTTGCCTCGTTTCCCCAAGCCTGTTCCAATCACCGACTGTTAGCTGTTTGATACGTGGACGTGTTGTGTTCCCAATTTGCTTCAATTGCTACACTACAATTGCATTCGCACACTCCATTTTGGCATCATCGCAATCATTTCTATTTAATTTAGCAGTTGGGAGCTCCATTCTAATCAACTTGAAACAGAGTCATATTATCAAATTGGATTTAATGATGCAACACAGCGACGGCTTGAAGCCCAAAGGATACTTGACGAACTCTATGGCGTTCGTCTTCAGATAGCCCAGACCGACGGACTCGTTAAAAGATGACATGTTGTGGTGGATGTTCCTTTCTGAAAGACACAACGGGGAATGAAAAGCGCTTATGGCATTTTGCTTTTACCCAGAGCCACACACACAATAAAGCACTACAAAGATGCTAAATCAACAGTTCAGTCCCACGTTAGCTATTTTTTCATCGACGACAACCGCAGTACAAACATTAAAAGTTGCGACAACCGTAAGGAGGATGTGAAAAACTCACCCTCTGCCACATCAAAACTCTGGAACTTGACAGGCTGTGCGTAGTTGACCATGGCTGAGAGCCACGGGTGAATGTTGGTGGTGGCTCCTACGTAGGTGTACTGAGCTATCAGGGCCTCCTCGGAGTCCTCTGGCTCTTCCACAACCTGCGCGTGACACGGGTACAATCGTATACAAATACCTATGTTTCACACGTACACGCTTAAAAACTGGATTGACGTTTGGTTTTTGATCAAGTTGTGTGCTCGCCTTCTTGTTGTTGTCTAGGTCGGATGCTTCCGAGATATCTGTGGCGTCTGTTGCTTCTGTGGCTTCAGACATCTCTGTCGCTTCGTCGTCAGGCGCCTGGAAACGCAGACAGAAAAAGAACGTACTTTTTTTGGTTTTTACATTCCGGTGAGCGCAGTACAGAAAGATTTTAGGTAAAGGCAGAGCGCGGGATGTGACATTAAAATATCCCCATTTTGAGGCACTTGTTCAGAGCACACCAACAGGGGAATTGGCTGCTGCAACCTATAACCTTTCCGCTGCGGGACTTGATATGAGCAGCCGTTTACACTTCCTGGGCCATTTCTAAGGCACTATTGGCAGTGTAAATGCTTAATTTGAGCATTTTGGAAGCCAAACAATCAGCAAAGTGATAACCCACCTTCTTTATACTGTTGCCGAGTTCTTCCTCTTTTGTTGAGCGGACAGTGTTACTGTGGGAAACGCTATTGGCCTCTTTCTCAGTGGTTGCCTCTGACAGACTGCTGGGGGCCTCTGAATTCAAATCCTTATCCTCAATCTCCTTTTCTCCTACACCTAAATGCACACCAAACAAAAGCAGACATTTTTTGGAGCACAAATGTTCTCTAAATGTTTATATTTTTCTATGACTTGATGCATTCTGTCTTTATTTAAACAAGCTATGCGCTTGATGCAGCTTTTTGATGATTTCTTGTTTGTGATCTTTATTAAATTAAAAGCTATTAAGCTATCGCTTTGCCTTCAAACATGATTGTTTAAAAGATGTTTGATAAGGTATCATGTTGTGTACATGGCAGCATTAAATGCCTTCTCCTTTAAAACACACAGAGAGAGAGATTGAGATTTAGCTGACCATTCTCTGTGTCCTCTTCATTCTCCTCTCCCATAATGATGGCAGGGGTGTTGGTCTCTCCTGCCTCCATGTGTTTCTTAAAAGCCTCTAGCTGTTCTGTATGACACACACACACACACACACACACACACACACACTCAATAAACCATATAACCAACAGATTTAACAAGTCAATAGTCCGAGTTGTGTACGTACTCTGTTCAACTTCAGGTTTCAAGCGTTTGTTTTTGATGAGGATTTTACGTTTGAGGTCATTTGGAGAGGGTAAAGGGCGCCCGGATTCAATCTGCCAAAGAGAACATCGTAGTCATACTTTGGAATATATAGAGGACTGTCATCCAAATGCAATCAACTCAGAGACATTGTGAATCAGAGTATTTACCGGGTAGTTTTCCAGAGGCTGTTTGAGGAGAAACTCACCGAAGATCTCCTCGCAATACTTGGCCATCTTGTACTGCTGCGGTTTACTGGTGATACGCACACAAGGAATGCATTGGGTCCACGTACTTTATACGAAATGAATATGCACTAACACACTTGCTTTTCACTAGTTGTACACATACCTGCAATGGTTTTCAAAGGACAAAATAACAGGGTAATCTGAGGTCACAAATGCTGTGTCCTTGATGGCTTGGATAACATCCTGTTGGAAGTTAAGAGAATAAAAATGAAGCGGAAAAAAAGGACGAAAAAGGGGATGAGAGAAGAGGACAAAGCTGTGATGTATGCAATATCATACTTTCAACACAAGGGGGCAGGCATACCTTATGCAATAGTATTGAAGCTGCCAGAAAAAAGACAACTGTTGACAACCGTGAACACCAGTACTGTGTGTGTGTGTACCTTGAACAGGATGTCTGTGCACATGGCCTTGCCATGAGTGATAATGGGCTCCTGGTCCTCTCCTTTTCCATCCCAGCAATCCAACTCCACACATCTGACAGGATGGAAAGCACACAGAACAGTTTAACACATTTTTAGCTGTTACCTGGGGAAGGAGGTTTAACAAACTCAGAGTCTAACCCTGATCTCTGACTTGATTTACCCTGAGATGGGAAACTCAGAGTTTTCGGTTTCAGAACAGCTGATACGAGTTGGTTCAATCAACTCGGAGTAGGTTCACGTGTGTGCACCACCACAATAAAAATGCAGCATGAATGCAGCCAAGATGCTACGACTCACCGTGGTAATAACCACAAAAACTGGTCGGCGGAAATACTCATGTGCACATACAGCGAGTTTGAACATGTATTTAGTTTTTAAAAAGCAACACGGCTGCTGCTGCGAAATAGCGAGAATTGATGTGGGAGAAAACTGCTGCTCGAGTCGATGCGTAAGCTCTAATATAGTGTATTAATGTCATATTTAATCACAGGTAACCTATAATATTACTGGTGAAAACTGGAATGGTAGTAGGCTACACCTATAATTTCATTTAGGGACAATCCTGCGGGCGAAAATGTAACTACTAATCACATTCTAAGGATGCAGCACCATCATTAATAGAATTATGATTTACAATCATTTATTTCTTTTTAATGTCTCTTACTGGTTTGTGTCCAGGGAACTCTACAAAAAACGTTTAAAAACGTTTCAGAGCGAGGCACACTGCATACAGTGGCTTTACTAATATGCTTCGCATCACCAATGTTGTAAATCCATTTGCAAAAAAACATAATGCGACACAAAGAACCTGCTGGGATGTAGAGCATGTCCACGATGGGTGACGTTAGTGATATGAGGACGTATAAGGTTAGGTAGGCTACATATCTGATGGACTGTGAAGAAAAACGATACCGCTCAAATAGGTAGTTATCTGGAAATGAAAATACATCTGTAGTCGGGGCCTCAATATCATCTCCCGACGTATGTTTAACTCCCTGCGAAGTAATACAGCTTCTTCGTCGACGGGATCGTCGACAAAAGGAAATGCCACGTTCGGAACGCAGTTAATAAACCAACCCTGTTTATTTTATTCCTGCAGATAAACTGCGCTAAAATGCACCATACAGACTGCATGAATGAATGAATGAATGAGGAAATGAAAGAGCGCTGTGTCAGAGGGAGGAGACTGAGAAGAACTCGAGGTTTCTTGAAGAAAACCTGCTCCCAACCAGGTTAGGTTCACAGGCTCAGTTACCATAGTAACTGACTCTAAGGTTAAGTTACCTCTCTTTCTGAGACGGGCTGGAGTTCCCCCTCTCTCTCAAGTTTGATTAACCTCCCTTTCTGAAACAGAACACCCAGAGTTTCCCTCATCTCAGGGTTAACAAACTCAGAGATTTCACTAAACGTGCTTTCTGAAACGGACCCGTTTAGACTGTGCGTTTGCATGAATGCAATGGGATGCATGGCTACGCCTTTACGTAGTGATGGTCAAATGAAGCTTCGCGAACCACTGTCTTTATTTTCTGAGCTCACTAGATGGCGCTCTCTGTTGAAAGAAAAATGTTAAAGGAATGGCAAGTCAGTGTGTTTTCAACCCTTTGTTGAACAGAGAGTGCCATCTAGTGAGCTCAGAAAATAAAGACAGTGGTTCGCGAAGCTTCATTTGACCATTGCTACCTTTACGTGTAGCGTGTCCGTAACGCACTTACGCACCTGCATCCGGACAGCAGGACCTGGCGGTACATCTCTACTGAAGACTTCCCTCCAAACTGTCGCCCTGTCAGGTAAGTGTTGTGGGAGGAGCTGATAAAGTAGTGGGCCAGCGGATGCTCCATTTCCTGGTACAGCTCCAGCCGGTCCAAGAAAACCGGAGCGTTTTCGTCTGACATCAGGTACCGGCAGAACCCGTCGCTGGACATGTAACCTGGCGGAGAGGGAACGAGGGGGTGGAAGTTAATAGGATTGAGGGTAAATCGCAATGTTTCTTTATTATATGCAAATAATTGCTGGTCACAATTAACTTCCTATAAAATGGAATGTATGGCTTCTGACTCAAAGTATTAAAATCCCTGACAGAACTCAATAAAAATCATTCTTATTTGTGGATAAAAGATGATCACGTTTCCCAACGCCGATTTTTAATTTGGACTGATTACTGGATGGATTCACTGCTATGTGTACTGCTTGCTTGTGTTTATACACTTCGTACCTCCAAACAGTGATATTAAACCCGGTGGGCTAATACGAATGGCTATTATCACATCGCAAGCTCACGTGTGATAAGACAATACATTTGTAGTATTTAAACAAACAAACAGTCTTCTTGCTACGCCATACATGATAATAAACTCTTTCATTTGTAATCCAATCTTATTCATCTAAAATTGCAACATCTGCAAGCTCAAGGCTATAGATGATAGGAAATCAGATGTTTGCAGATCCTGTTGTCATGAGGGTGCTATTGTGTCAAAAGGACGTTTGATAGATTTTCGAGATTCAACCATTTGATGATGCTTTGGCCCTGTGAGCGTGCATTCGTCAAGGAGAAGCACTACAGTAAAAGTTAACTGTCAATTTGTCATGGCGATGGGAATGTAAAATAAGACAGAGGCTGAAAATTATTATTTTGGCAGAGAACTATGCCAATACCCTGATGCAACACAGTGTAGTTTCAAAAAGGTACACAGGCAGATGGCAGCACAGCCTAAAATATATCTGCCTCCTGTTTCCCTCCACTGTCCTCTACCTTTCTTCTTCAGCTCTTCGTCTCTTTCGTATTTCTCGATGATCTGCGTGGCTCTCTTGTGGTCGTAGAACGGGAACAGGATCTCATTTAACCTAGGGTCGCGCTGGTTCTGAGGAGCGATGCGCACACACGGATTAATCCATAAACGTATTGTCTGCTCATGCACTTATTCCCAAACAAACTGGGTCTGGTACAAAAAAAACTGACACACAGGACAGGAGCAAACTTAATGGGAACAACATGGGAAAAGGTACCGACAGTGCTCATTTCCTTATTTTGATTATTATCAAGTAAATCAACACAGTTGCTTTTAACAACTAAATTATAATTACCTTAAATGGAGAGCACTCAAGTTTAAACAAACTAAATTAAATTCTAAGACATTTAAAAGAAACTGTGAGCCACGCTTACGTGCAGTGTGTGCGCTTTACTTCAACAGCACTCAAAACACCATAATGTCAGTGCCCGCTCACAAAGCCAGGTGGGGAATTAAGCTAACCAAAGCTTTGCCTCCATTGGCGGGTGTAGAGCGTGATGCACAGGATTGGGCATTAAGTGGCACACACGCAGCTTCCCCGTGGAGGGACCAAGCGGGTATTCAACCAAACAGAAGAGCACGGCCACAGAAAACAGACAGCAGGAAGCGACAGGACGGAAAACCTCTACCCTCCCGTTACCATGGCGACACCAATCAGACACGAGGAGGCAAGCCGCGGTAGGGAGAACACACGGGGAATGGGATGAGGGCGGGGATGCAGTACAGGGGGAGCTGGTTGAAGTTGCCCTTGCGGGTTGACTGGAGGTTAAATACTTTGTCCACCTCATTAATGGACTTTTAATGAGAGTTTGGATGATGTGCAGCCCGGGCTGGAGGGCAACTTTGACCCAGAGCAGGACGGGGGTAAAGCAGGGGGAGTTGCAGAGATGGGGTGCGAGCAAGCAAAAACACAGAGAAGTTAATGAATGATAAAGAGCTTACTTCATTCAGAAAGCTGACTAACTGGTCTACAGTTAAATAATCAGTTTTGTTCCCATTGCTGCAAAGGAATTAATTAGAAAAAAACAAAATGTTATGCTTCTTAAAAACGAGACACTCACAGTCATTCACACATTCAGTTAAAATTGGAAAGCAGTTTTTCTAAAAAACAAAAAAAAGGGGGTTCACACCTAAATGTTACACATTTAGTAATAACATGTTATTATCATAGTTAATGTTGAACTGTAGAAGCAGGTTAGGCTGTCTAGACATAGTTAGTGCAGCAGGCGCAGAAACATTTGTCCTCATTATTTCCAACAAGATGCAGTAGCACACATTTGGGGATATATTCTAGCAGCACTGTTTTATTTAGTCAAAGGGTAACATGAGTATTAACAATGCAGGGGTGCTACTATTAAGAGGTTTATTTGCAGGATTGACCATGTTCTAGTATTCATTTTGAGGTATAAAATCGGTAAACATTACAATTACAAAGATGAGGCCAGGCAGGCAGGTAAAAAAAATTAAATAAGGAGACTCACATGTTCTTGAAGAGTTCCTCTATGTCTGTGCGAGGGCAGATCTTCTGCGTGAGCGCGTAGAAAATGTCAAAGGTGAAATCTGATGGTTCGATCTCATCATTCTGTGGAAGATCAACGAGCCCCGCCGTTCGTTAACATGACAGATATAAACCTACAGTTTATTTAAAGTGCCACGTATGATTCATCTGATCACTACAGTCGGTGTTGTCTGACCTTTCCACTAGGAAGGCCAAGATCTTTTAGAGCCTGAAAGATCCCCTTCTCTGTCTTTCCAGATGCAAACGTTCGAGTAATGCTGTAAAAGAAACCGAGAGAACAGGTGCAGAGCAAAGTCGAGTGAGACAAATTAGAGAAAAATGGGATGGCACCACGTTTCACCAAATATCCCATTAATTCACTCTTACCCTCTCACAGGAATCTTCCCATTCACATTGGTCAGGAAGCACATTCTCATCCAACTAAACCAGAGAAGGAAATGAAAATGCACACAGAGAATAGCACAGATTAGAGAAGGGGATCATTTCTTCCCAGAATTATACCACTTAGATTTGAGAGAAAAATGTACTGAACTGTTTAGAGCAGCGTTCAGGGCACAGCACTGACAGAATTAAGAGTGTACTGTAAAATGCACTCACTGTTTCTTGAGGCAGGTCATTGGACAGACGTTGTTGGCCTTAAAGTTGTGGATCACTGACCTCAAACCCTCGATCCACTTCTGCAAACAAACAAGCACCAGTATTTAGGGACACACACTCTCAACACACTGACCAACCAAAGCCCACACATACACAACAGCAGAGAGTGTGCATTGTATTTAGAAGTGAGTGTCTTCGGGGGAAATAAACACAAGCTAATTAATTGCCTTAAATCAGGAACACACGCACACATGAGAATATACACACAGGGATAAACAAACTGTGAGCTGTTTCGATGCTAGGCAGTGACAGTAAACAAATAGCTAGAGAAGGCCTTGTAACTTCACATGAATACACTGCATCAACACAGACGTCACTAAGTAAGATAATCTGTACTTTTTCGACCCTTCTGTCTTTCTGTCTCTGAATGTCTTTGATTCCAACTCTCCCTCTTTGTGCTCCGCCTGTCCACCTCCACAGAAAATTAATACTGACATCATTAAAAAAACATTAAACAAGATAACGAGTGCAGCAGGGGTAGTCTGTTTGGACACGTGGCGTCCATGATGCCCTGTGTGTGTGTGTACGTGTGTCTGCTGATGTAAATAACTGTCATCTCCCGAGGTCTGCTACTTAGGGCCACCTGCATGCTGGGAAGTGGTGATGGTGTCACTGTGTCTGTGTGTGTGTGTCTGTGTGTGTGTGTCTGTGTGTGTGTGTGTCTGTGTGTGTGTGTGTCTGTGTGTGTGTGTGTGTGTGTGTGTGTGTGTGTGTGTGTGTGTGTGTGTGTGTGTGTGTGTGTGTGTGTGTCCTTGCTAAAGGTTGTTGCACGAATACGAATATCATGGGCAGCCCTCCGGAGCGCAAACATCATTTATACCACCCATCACCACAAAAACACTCTCTCATGGGAGATGCATAAACACCAACGCTGCGGTGCCAAATAACAGATGTGCGTCGGCACAAAATCTGCATTTTCAGTTTGGTTTGAAACTGGTTGTGATTTTGGGTTCTGGGGACATCTTTTAAAAATCTTTTACTGCATTACATAAACATATTTCCCTCAAGGCTAGCAGTGTGCGGTGACTTAATCATTTTAGTTGTGCTTTGTTACTACCAGTGGGCTCTTTTTTTCTTTTTTACTTTAAAAACTGCAATGTTTTATAAAACTGCAATGCCCAGATGTTTTAGGAAACGACTTAGCCTTTTAAAAAATTAAGCTATACATTTGTGACTCTGATTTACAAGGAGCAAATGGCCTTGGAGCCATAGACAGGGTAGGGCAGGTTTTAGCCTTTTTATAAGATTTGTTGACAATACAAAAATATATATACAATAATGCTAGGATCAGAAAATGAAAGCAAAAGCAGGAGTGCAGGAGGCACACAGGGAGACAGAGATGGGGTGAGACAGGGAAAGATCTAAATGTGTCTATTTATCAGAGTGAACCAAGGCCAGATTTGCCTTGTGTAAGAGTTGGCGTATAAAGCATTCACTTGGCAATTTGCTTTATTTCTGGAATAAATATTTGCTGTGTCGGGGGTTCTTTTAGCCTTCATGTGATGTGGAAATGTTGAACAAAGTAGGGGCGTACTCCAGGTGCTAAGCAGAGTTCACATCGGCTTTGTTCCTAGACCGCATTTGTTTTCTGACCATCGTGAACATTCATCTAAATGTTAGCCTCGACTGCGTCTAGGGGCAGTGATAACTTCTGTTGTGTAGCATACTGTAGCTGTAAAAAGTGCCATATACTGTAACACAGTAAGGCATCTAAGAGAGTCCCTTGCAGTATTTTAGGAACCCTGCTCTGAGGACATGTTAGGAAAATTATCTTAAGACAACAGAAATATGGATATACAATACAAGTTAGACTTTTCCAAAACTGCACTGACTTTGGATAACAACAAAACATCAAATTAATTCTCCAAGATCTGCACGTCATCGGTCTCATTGTACCATTTAACTTCCTCGTTTATAAGTGCCAAAGCACTGCATGCAAGTATTTACCCTGGCTGTGTCTGGGTTCTCCGCCACCATGAACATGAAGTTGAGGTTGACCAGGTCCGTGCCGCTGCAGATGCAGATGATGCAGCCATCCAAGTCTGCCTCTGTCTTTCCAATGGCCTCGAATGATGACAAGATCTTTGGGTCCTAAGAAAAAGAGAAAGCAAGAGAGTTTAGTAAAACACTGTCAGACAGATAGGTAGACAATTGCATGCTCAGACAGACAAAAATATATGAAATGGCATCAGCGGTGCAGGCTGTCCAGGTGTCAAATAATGTAGAGTTAGTAGAGGAAATGAAAGAAATCTAAAGGGGCAGTTTTAATCTCCTACTCTGGTATTGTTGCAGCAAATAGTCACTGACAAGAAAACACAATGGGAAAGAAGCTTGGAGAGAAGGATGTTGAAATGTTTACTGTTGTTGTGGAAAAAGTATAATATACAGTACTGCTTGGGAGACTGTCAGCTAAAAATATAATAGGATGTTAATGAGTTGGTTCGCCAAGTAAATGTGTACGTGTTGTTTGGTTTAATTTTATTCAAAGCCAAAAACCAATCAACAGTTAAGAGACAGATATTGTCTTTTATTGTCGTTTTTATTAAAAAGTTTGGAGCCATAAAGTTCACAAATGCAAGGCTCACTGGACATGTTGGACAGGGTTTTTACTAACAATACAATTACTTTGACACTCAAACTATTAGATTAGCTGTCTTCAATGTCAGTGGGTTTTATTGTCTGCACAGGACGCGCATATGCTTCTACCATGACGTCAAAGCAAATCAACAGGTTTCAGAAATTTTCTTTTCAATGCTACCAGTCAGTCTGACCAAAATAAACAACCCAACAGAACAAAAAAAAGCAAAAAACAAATTGGAATCTGATTGATCACACATAAGTTAAGTCGGGAAGTCATATACTGGTTAATTGAGCAATATAAGAAAAATCACAATAAAAAATGTCCAAAATGTTTGACATGTTGACCCTATTTTATTGGTGCAAAAGCATTTTCTGACATTTAAAGAACTGTAGATACCGTGGTTATTTTCCTCAGGATAATCTACGTCCCACACCAAAGTTCAGGCTGACATGACCGCAAACTCCTGTTCAATCACGGAGACAGAAAATTCATGCAAACATGCAAACAGCTTGACTCTTCCCTCTCATCTTTTCAGATTTCTGTCTGCTACCATTGTCACAGTGGAAGAGCGTAATGCATTTCTGTTATACGATTGAATCAACGGCAACAGGCTCTGCCGTTTTAAAACCCCAGCCGGCAATCATCCAATGCCATTCATCTTTTCTCGCTCATTGGATTATCTGAAACAGCTCTCGGGGGCTTGTGTAACCATGTTAGCCTCTGAGGAGAAGCCCTGCTCTCAGTTGTTCTTAGTCTGCTACTTACACAAGAGCCTACAGCGTTTGAACAAACAGGAGGAGCTGCCATCAGGCTGTAGTATCTGTATACGTGCCATTACGCATGTACATACACACACGTCCACACGGAGGACCGAGCAAACACACCACCTCCTGCCGTCAACAATTCACACACATCCTGGTAATGCTTATGTACACAGTACACACCAGTGGCTTGACAGGTTTACATCCTAATTAGAGGCGGGCGTCCACATGGGTATTCCTGCAACAGCTTTCAAGATCCATCTGGTCTGTAAGATGCCAAATACTATGACATATATATGAATCAATATTTAATATACAGAGAAACCATACAGGAGTGTTTGTGTATATCTGGCTCCATACCAGCCAAGTAAATAACTGATTGGTTGCCAGCTGCTCTGAAAATTCAGAATAATGCAGCTGGTTGGTACTTGCACACTGGCTATTTCAAGATCAATTTCCTATTACGGAATAAGGAAAAGTCATTCTGACAGAGACAGAACGTCTCATACCTGTGAAGTTTTGATCCCATGGTGTGAATTAAGATACAACCTGCAGCTAAACCCAGCCAGGGTTGTATACATACTGATGAGTTAAATATGTCATGTTTTTGTTCTGCTAGTTCCCCTGGTGAATCTGGTAGAGAGAAGCTCAGGAGTGAGAACTCAACGGAGAGTCCCAGATCAGTCATTCAATAGAATACGCCGCTGTAGCCTTAGCTAATTAAAGCATGAATACCAGGAGTGTCACTGTGGAAGCAAGAGACTAAATGTTGGGTGGAGTGGGCAGAAAAGCGTTAATGTTGTAAAAGCAGAAGCGAGGAAATTGTCTTTCCCGAGGTCTCACCTTGGGGACCGCACCGACACGAATACTGTTGATGAGGGAACACTCGAGAACCTGGCCTTCCTGCAGGATATACACAAAAAGATAAAGAGAAAATGTGTAGAGGGATACAGAGAGGGATGGGGGGGGGGGAAAGATGAAGAAAACAACAGATGGGTCACAGTGCAGTTTTTCTGTTTTGCAATAATTTCTAATACACAGTGGCAACGCCACTACCTCTTAGCATCTGACAGCAGTTATTAATTTAGGTTATGATGAGTAACATCTCCACGTCTTTCTCATAATCAAGTTTCCAATACCTACAATATAACATTTCCTCCTTTGTTTATTGTGGTCAGATTAGGAGTTATAATACACGGGTCTCCAGCCCCCTGCAACACCACACAGGATAAGCAGGTGTAACGATTGCATAGAAACACATTTGTTTGTCTGTGGACTTTGACTATGATGGATAACCTATATTCTGCCCTAGTTGATTTTAATACCGTACTGGCATGCACTGAAAACAACCGGCCACATAGAGGAAAGGAAATCAATCTAAAAATATGCTTTGGAAAATGGTCATCAGAGGATGAGGATTTGTAGTTAGTGTAACACACTAAAACCACCAGTATGGTCCTTTAAAATCTCTGATAGACGCAGATGCAATTCAGTTTCATTTCGGGGGCCTTGATCGTCAGAGGTTGTATTTTTTCATTTACTCAAGATCTCACACATTTCTTCTGTCATGGTGACCAATCAGTGATGTTTATTTTAAGTAGCATACTATTTGAGTGGTGTGACACCTGTAACTACTAATACCCCCAGGCCACTGACTTACTTAACTTCACTTATTACACAAAGGTTAACAAAGAATAATCTGAATGTTGACAAACATGCCACTGGACGTCTTAAGTAAAATGACATGCTGTAGTACAATACCAGAATGTAGCTTACTCGGTTTCTGAGTGGCAGTATTACAATGATGCTTTATGATGCATTATGATATGCTTTCCTATATGCTTTACAACAGGGGTCTTCAACGTTTTTTAGGCCAAGGACCCCTCAACTGAGAGAGAGATGGAGCAGGGACCCCCTACTAGAGATACTGTATAAAATGAAGTTGTATATTAAACTTGGCCTACAATAACGTGTAGGGTGGCCTAAAGCCCTTTTTTTTGCATTGAATACTAAGCTTTTAAAATAGCATTATAATTGTTGGCATGATTTTATAAATCAATTATTTAATTTTACCATACATGTGGCACAGTGAATCTTTAAAAAAAATTAACAATAATTTGGAGGCTCTCCCTTGCAGTGACTCTGAGGACCCCCTAGGGGTCCCGGAACCCCTGTTGAAGATCCCTGCTTTACAGGTTTCCAGGGACCAATGAAGGTGTCAGAAAAAACATATTCCTGAAAACACCAAAAACCTTTTACTACTAAATAAAAATACATTTGACTTGTGAAGACCCCCGTGGTAGACAAGAGAATACACTAACATGAGAAAGTGGTTATACGGGGCGCCCGGATAGCTCAGTTGGTAGAGCAGGTGCCCATATATAGAGGTTTACTCCTCGACGCAGCGGACCCGGGTTGGACTCCAACCTGCGGCTCTTTGCTGCATGCTGTTCCCCTTCTCTCTCCCCCCTTTCATTTCTTCAGCTGCCCTGTCAATAAAGGCCTAAAAATGCCCAAATATAAAAGTGGTTATACCTTTCCCTCACTCTTCCAGCAGATGAAAAAGCCAAACTCGTCCACCGTCATCTGACAATTGGGCTCAAAGATGTAGTCCTGCAGAGGGGGAAAGTATTTTTTTTATCTTTCATCAGTCACAGGGGTTTATTTGACATGGGAAGACATTAAACAGCTTACGCAACCAGACAAACAGAAGTAACCCTAATTTTCTAAAATGTACCTGCCTAAAGACACACACAAAAAACATACAATGTATGTGCAAATACATTCAGTATGCGCAAATACATTCAGTATGTACACACACATTCAGTACACACACCACACACACACACACACACACACACACACTCAGTACACACACACAAACACGGAGATGAGACCTATTGGGCAAACACCAAGTGAGATAAATGTGACTGCCATGAATTATTAAATGCAAACATCATCTGGCTGGAACATAGTGCTGTGCATTACAGACAGGGGACAACCCCGGCTGAGATGCATGTGTGTTTGAGCAGTATTAAAAAAAAAAAAAAGTGTGCTCGCCCAGCCACTATGATCACACACACGCAGGCACACACACACGCAGGCACACACACGCAGGCACACACACACACACACACACACACACACACACACACACACACACACACACACACACACACACACACACACACACGTTCCATCTTTCAGCTCCTGGGCAATGTGCAACAGTCCCCTATTCAGTTCAACAGGAGTGTTGGAGCAGAAAATCTACTAACATTAGCCTGCTTATCTTACCCAAACATTTTTCACTCAGTTTAATCAGCTGCTGGAAGCTGTGATTGCGCTGACGAATGACAAAGTGTGTGTGTGTTTTATCCCACTCAAATCACACATCTGAGAAGGATAAAACATGAGACAAAAAATACAATAGGCGATGGCTGCTGGGTCACTTGAACTCTAATATTAGCAGTAGGGAACAGTGTGTCACTCACACACACACACACACTTTATTATTTCGGGAAGTTACTTACATGAGATATACTGCTGCAAATAGGACTAAACTGACTATTATTTGGCTACATCATGTCATCTAAAACCACCTTGAAAAGGAATTAAACAATTTTAACTTAATTTAGGAAATAGTGAGACTGCTGTAAGTGCAGTTAAAAGCGTGAATCTCTTTAATCTGAATTGGGACTGACAGAGGCTTCGGTTGCACATAGTAAATCCAACTCTATGAAAGAGATGGTCCCAAATGGGCCCTGACTGTTTAGAACATACAGCAGGCTCCTGTTACACTATTGGACGGCTTGTTTTTGTTAAACTAAAAAGGTTTATGGGAACACTCAGTCCTTCCACATGCAAAGGAACAATTAGCTAAAGGTTCAACCGTCTCTGGGTGGAAGTGGATGGACACCTCTAGTTACAGTTGTCCAGCTCACACTCAACATGTGTACATTCTTTCCTAAGTGCCAGGGTACGTGTAGGTCAGGTCAGCGTGTGTGTGTGTATCCCTCTCTTGTTTTATCCCCTCCGTACAATGATCTTTGAAACGATAACAGCAACCGACTATTAGGTAGAGCAGAAAAAAGCAGAGAGCATTTAAACACACATGCAGGTAAAACACATTAATGATTTATGTTAACTTACTACTATGTCTGCATTATTAAGTTAAGCTAAGTAACTTAAACACAACATCAAGGGGACGTAAAGCACTCACACATTATCCAAACTGAGTCACACACACACACACACGTGACAAAACCCCACTTTGTCAATGAAAGACTGTACTTCCATTGTTTTTACCTCCAGACATTAAATTTAACAAAATTATTTTTCACTTTCGTGACCATTGCGAGGGCGTTTGTGCTGCATTTATGTGGTGTCAGAATAATCACAAAAATGAGTTCCACACTGGGAACATTCACACTGCATTACCATTGTGAAATAGGTTATGCCTTGGCGGAGGTTTGCGCTCTCAGAGTGCCCTTCTAGTTAGTATTGTAAAGGATACAATGATTCATTAAGGACAAAGAGTGGTAAGAAGGCAGTGTTATGTCCCAGGCAGCTGACGACATTCATTTTTATCTTTAAGGGGACTAGCAGAGGTCGACCTTATTACCATTCAGGCCAGTCCTAACCCTGGCTCATATTCACAGCAGCAACACACTGAAGACTTTCCTCAAAAGCATGCCGGCCCAGTTTCATGGCTCACTTTGACATGGCTGTTGATTTGATGCTGCTTTTCCTCTTGCTCTTTCAAGTTTTCTTCTCCGCCTAAGAGGGATCCTCCTCCCCCCACTGATGCCCACATAAACGAAGAGGACTGAGGGGATTTCCTGATATGTGTGTGTGTGTGTGTGTGTGTGTGTGTGTGTGTGTGTGTGTGTGTGTGTGTGACACACTTTGCCTTTGCTCTGCAAATGTCCTAGCTAAGTGTCCTGATTAAGTTAGTCAGAGGAAACGTGGGCAAAACGACAGGAAGATACACACAGATACACACAGGCCTAGATGGATATCTGGTGACACTAATGTTATTGGTAAATAAATGTCTAAATCTTTTTTAATTTGATTATATTTGTAATGGCTAGACAGGCAATGCATTTGCTTTGGGCTGTAACTAAGAAATGTTATATTATTCCGTTTTAAAAATCTGATTTATTGAAATAGCTTTCAATGATTTATTTATATTGTTTAGGTCAGCTTAGTTTTTATCTGTTGGTGTTCATTATGTTGTTTTGGTCTTTTGTCTTTGGTAAAGCACTTTGTAACTGGGTCTTATATCCTGATGTATACAGTTTCAACCTCAATTTTGTGATGCTGGTTTTAAACTTTTAAACAACGGTGGCACCCTGAGCACTTCAGGATCTCTGCAGAAATCTCAGGATTTAAATGCTTCTTGCTCTTCAAAGCTGTATCTTTACACATTTTCTACAGATTTCAATCAAACTAGTCAACTCCATTTACACCTATAATAATTTGACATACCAATGAAAAGGGTAATTAATAGGCTACACCAGCCACTTTCTTAGGTCCACCTTGCTAGTAGGTAACGAGTGGTTATTTGAGTTACTTTTGCCTTTTTCAGCTCAAACCTCTGCCATTAACAAGGCATTTTCGCCTAGAGAACTTCCAGTCAGTGGATATTTTCTCTTTTTCTGATCATTCTCTAAACCCTAGAGATGGTTGTGCATGAAAATCCCAGAAGTGTCTGAAATAGTTAAACCATCCCGTCCGGCACCAACAACCATGCCATTCAAAGACACCTAAATCACTTTTCTTTCTCATTCTGATGCTTGGTTTGAACTTCAGCAGATTGTCTCGACCATGCCTACATGCACTGAGTTGAGGCCACATGATTGGCTGATTAGATAGTTTCGTTAACAAGCAGTTGAACAGGTGTACCTAATATAGTGGCTGGTGAGTGTGTATGTAAAAACAAAGAACAAATTCACTCACTGAGCTCACACACAGATATTCTTTTTAGAGTGCTGGATGAGACCCTGGAAGTGTTGCAGACAAGCAGTCGCCACACAAAGATTCTTAATGATGCTGATCAATGTGGCCTTCCTACAGCTAGAGCTCTGACTACAACAATGACGTATCAGGTTATAAAGGAGACGCCTCTGCTACATTGCGCACGTGTGCACGCACACACACACACAAACACACACACACACACACACACACACACACACACACTAATGACTGACCGGGAGACGGTCGTTAAGGATGAAGGATGATAATGGGACAGAACAAATAACCTGTAACAACAAGGTTATTGACAAACTTGCACAGCTTGCATCACAGGCTGATCCTTCATAAGCTCATCAAGGACATTAAACTCGTCATATTATGATACAGTATGTTATAATGTATCATGATCCTGACAAACAGGTTAGGAGGCTGTTTGTTACATTCCGAGTTGTTGTTGTTGTATTTATGTATTTATTTATTTAATTTATTTAATTTATTTATTTATTTATTTATTTATAATGCATAGTAAAAACCTTATAAGCACAGATGAAATGCATAATTTTTACCTCATCAAACCTGTCGAAGGAGGCGCCTTCCTGCATGAACTCCGGCAGGTGCTTCTGCCAGTTAAACTCGTAGGACTTTGTCATGGCTGCTCACAAACCTGAGACACAAACAGAGGAGAGAAAGACAGATACAAAAAGAGAAAGAATTAGTAAACAATCTGAAACAACCAGGTGTAAAGGTCCATGAAGTTTTTAAGGACAGATCGCAGGCTACACAAACCCACATAATATCTTATTCCCTTTCCTTTAGTCACAACGATATGCTGAATTCACTGAGCATAGCTACTGAAGCTGGCCCTCCAGGGGCTCATCCAAAAATATCCTCTCCGAGAAGCAGAATAACTACATGTGAAGCCATTTATCAATAAACAAGAACTGACATGCAAGATTCTGGGGTTATTTTTTTTGAGTTAAACATATACATACAACTTGGACATTTGCCAACCTAATCTCCAGAATAGGAATTTGACAGTCCTGTCAGTTGTTTTGATGACGAATACTGAGTCACAAATAAACTATTGGTCAAGGAGAATGAATAAAAATTGAATTTGATCCGCTGTATTCATGTTCGAGTAACAACACCAGACCATGGAAGACCGTCAAATTCTGCAGAAAGGCCAAACTTCAAATCCCCTTCAGCACAAGAAAGACCACAACAGAGCGCATAGAGGTAAGCATCCACAGCAATGTAATAATCTCATGTACTCATGCACAGTATTGTAACTGCTGTTATAAATTACATTGTATCAACTTTAGATATAAAAAAATAAAGACTATGCAGCACTTTTTGGTGATCTTTCTTAAGCATTTGACACTGTGTACACCATTGCCTGCTCTTGCAGAGGCTACATAATATTGAGTTTGGTATTTATGCTTGTAATTGATTCAGGAACTACCAATCAGAGAGACACAAATCTTTTAAATTGGGAAGCTTTCATCAGTTTATTTTAATCAGTAATCAGTAAAAGGTGTTCCACATAGCTCAATTTTAGGTCCAGTCCTTTTCACTATCTATATTAACAATATTATTTAATCTTTGGCAAACTGTCATGCCTATTTGTACGTGGACACTGCTGTATTAGGTTGCTGATTCTGTTCATCCAGCAGTTGAAAACTTATAGCGTTCGTTAACATTCTACAAGAGGCCCTGAGACTTACGCTGATAAAACAAAGTTCATACTATTTTCCAAAGCCAGAGCTATAGACTATACTGACCTCAATATTTCTACTACAAACTGATTTACGATCGAGAGTGTCACAGAATATAAACATCATGGCATCTGGATAGATGAAAAGCTCTCATTCAAATTTCACATTGATAATCTTGTGTGCCGACTCAGGCAAAAGTTGGCTATTTTTAAATGTTGTATAGGAAAAGGGTTGTTGAGGCAATTTTCATGTCAGTCTTGGACTACAGTAATGTGATGTATATACACGCATCCAACTCTTAAATCAATGGACTCAGGGCCAGATGTACTAACGCTTTTGCGCCCACTTCAGGCGTATTTGTGTCGCAACGTGCGCGTAAAATCATGGCGAGGTATGTACAAACAGGCCGCAATCATGTAAAAGCGCAAACTGCATGTCGTGGGAGCTGAAAAGGGCAAATTGCGTTTTTCGTGTCATGCATATTTATTCATGGGAGGGTCGCGGGGAAAGTGGGAGTTTACCGTAAAGAGATGGGAGGGGAAGCGTAAAGAGCGCTTCATTACGTATTCCGCGGTATGTACAAAAACCGCCAGTGATAGCGCGCCTCTATTTTGCGGTGAAAATTCTCCGCCTCTTAAAAGCAGGTGTAAACCTGGAAGCGGGTTTCCTCACATATGCCTCCTGGTGAAATGACAGCAGTAATCCGAGCAAGACGAAGACATAGGCCAAGGAGACGAGCTGAAAGGAGTTTTGCCACAAGGATCACAGATTAAGCAGCCATGCAAGATTACAGTTACTGGAAGAAATCAAAGATGACATCGAATCTCCGACTCAGAGTTCACATTCCAGCAGTTGTTAAACTCCTCGCTACATTACAAATATTGGCATCAGGATAATTTCAAACAGTCATAGCATCAGCAGTGGGAATATCGCAGTCTGCACTCAGCCGTATCATAGCACCAGTACTTACAGTTTACGGTATAGTGGGCGGAGAAAGGCGCTAATTACGGGTGACCTGCAGGTTTGGTAAATATGGCGTAAACTATGGTATCATTGCGTTCGCTATCTGCGGGTGAGCCATGGCGCTGATAACGCTACGTTCGCAAATGTACGTACATCTGGCCCTCAGTCTATCACTCTGACTTGAGATTTATAGCTGGTCATGTTTATGTTACACAATATTGTATTTTACAGGACAGGGTTTGGTTGCCTACTTTTTAAGAAAGACGTGATATTAACTTGTATCTCTTAATCTATAATGCCCTTAGAAACTACCATATTACCTTACAAAATTTTTCTGTCACTCAGAGGGACATGCTCTGCTGACTGGCTTCTGCTTCATGTTCCACAAGTTCGGTCCGAACTTGGAAAAACTGCTTTTAATTGTAGTGCACCTGACCCATGGAACAAAATACAACACCTCCTAAAATCAACTAACTTGTACCTTTTGAACATTTTAGAAATTTGATTAAACCTCCAAATCTCTACTTGTAATTGCTTTACATAACTATTTTCTTTTACATCCTAATTTGACTTATTCATCTTTAAAATAATGTTTCCAAATCAGTTTTATTAGCTTTCTATTATTTTTATGATGATATTGGGTCTTCTCTGTGTTGTTTTTCTTCTTTCTTCAAGTATAAATAAAGGTTGAATGAATGAATTAATGAATGAATAAGGGGGAACAAAGCACAACTTTACTTTTGACAGTTTTATTAACAGAAATGCAGGCATTTCAGGTATCTGGTTGTATTATCACAGATACTACATTGATACACAGACCCCTGGATCGGTCTAAATGGACCATGATTCGGCCAATGGCCCGGTTCTAACGTTACGAATCAGTTGAATGAAGCTGCGGTGTGCGCAATGCCGTTTAAAGAGACGGCTGTGTGTTTACGTGCAAGGCAGAGTGATAGAGAAAGTATGGCTCTGGTGCAAGGGAGACAAAAGCCTCACTATTTGTCTGATGAAGACTTGGTCATTTATGTTCGGGGTGGCAGGGACCGGCCAATCAGCGCCTTCGTTTGGCTTTGCAGAAAATACATGTGCCGACAGTAGGTTTCTTTTTTGGAGTTAGCGGTTGGCGATTGGTTTAAAGAAATGGCAAGAAACCAGAGCATTTTTTCTCCCATCCCGGAATGTTGTGTGGACTCGCCAGACCTTCCACCGCAGCACCGCAGTGAAGGAAGGTCTGGCAAAGCGAGAATAGGTAGACAGCAATGAGTTTTTGGGGGATGACCAGTTTTTGGCAAGACACCTGCAGCTGGTGAACCGCAATCAATGAGCCTTGTAGGGATTCAGCAACTCCCATGGATGTATTAAGAGAACTCTCTGCCCCCGCTGCTGTACTGCGCACGTGTGGGGATCATAGACTGTATGTATATTAACGGAAAGCGCATGTGTGACGTCACCCATTGCTTTGTGGAGATCTGCTATCCGTCGTCGAGTTTACCGTTACGGGCGCAGCCATCCCGGTTGCGGATGTGACGATTTTAGACAAGAGGGAGGAGTGAGGGAGGAGCCCTTACACTCTACGTTACGTTACACACTTTCACTGGCAATCATATCATAGCCACGCCCTAAAACACCCCGCTTTATTGCCAATTTTAAAATCAACGAGACCATAATTCAAAGAATTATCATTCTGTGTTGCAGAAGACTTAAAACTAGCAATTGAGACCATAAATTCATTATGAAGAGGTTTACTGAGGTAATAAATCAAGTGAAAAGTGGGTCACTTTCTCATAGACTTCTGCAGAAACCGCACTCCTTTTGCAACCGCAAGTGTCACCCTCTGCTGGAATTCAGATAGAATGCAGGTTTAAGGCACTTCCGCATTTGCAGCACTTCGCCGAACCGGATGCGTTGTCCATTAATATTAACAGTCTATGGTGGGGACACACGCACAGACATATCCAGATTTCTAGATAGATGCTTGAAGGAATACAAACCATAGACACTCTAACTGTATATGTACAGTATAAGTAGGCAAGGCAGGTTGAGGGAACAAAGGTGCACCAATTCTACTTTTATCTTGGATGTGAACTGTACTCCTCTTTAAACACAAAAAGCAAGTCAGGCTTGATTCATGTGACACACCTGCACGTGTAGCATCACATAAGATATCCAGCTCAGGGAGGGGAGAGGGTCCTGACAGGAAACTGTAATATTGTTGATGAGACCGCTCCAAATATAGGCTCTCCTTGCGTCAGCACTCAAATGTGTCAGGCAAAACTGAGAGGGAGAACATGACATACTATGTATAGTCTAAGAGCTCAGCCGGTATTAAGTCATTATGGGAATACTCTGAGGTATGATTTGATTAGGAGGTGTTTCAGGGCTAAGCTTCCTTTATGCTAATAACTAATACAGACAGCATATACAGTACATTGTCTAATATACAGAAAATCACATATAACACACAATCATATATACTTTCCGATGGGCATGGCTGTAATTTAGTCTCTAGAATATTCCAAAGGGTGTACTGATGGTGCAAGTTATTTTATTTATTTGTATTGGTGAAGTGTGTGTCTGTGTGTCTGTGTGTGTCTGTGTGTGTGTCCTGCAGTGGCGCAAAGAGACTGAAGTCCCACATTTCATGCCGAAACCACCCATTTTCCTCCCAGGGATAAAAGAGGCAAACTGGATGTTGGTGGGTGAATTGGCAAAGAGGGATGCAGAAGAGGGGTGATACAGAACGAGAAAGGAATTGGGACAAGCAGAAAGCACATCCTAGAGAGAGATGGGAGGATGGAAAATTAACAGGCACAAAAGGCAGATAAGAGAGGCAAAATAAAATAAAAGCTGTGCACTAAAAGATAAGATATAAAGCCGGTTTAGAGGTACAAAGAGGTGAGAGACAGAAAGACAGAACAGAGAGGTGAGGAGAGAATGACATGAGGAGGGAACGTATAGATACAAGAGAACAGTGGTGGGCAGGAAGAGATGGATGAGTGAAACAGCTGTGTGTGACAGAGGCCGGCTGGAGAGGCTGGGGGTCAGGGTGGTGAGTACAGCGGGGGGATGTCTGCTTTTGATGTGGGGAACACTGATCAACAGAAAACTACTAGCTGGGTGGGCTACAGTTCACCCCCGGCATGACAAATGCAGATGAAGGAAGGATATTGAGATGTCTGTAGGATGTTATTATGACAATACAGGGTGTTTCAGAAAGGCTGCACAATTATACAGCAGCTTATGACAGCTTATCTCACCCCCATGTGCAGGTTAAATAAAAGATACAATTCCTCTTGATACAGAGGACCGTAGACCAACCAGAAAATGAGAAAACATACTATTACTCCTTTTTAGCTCAGCTTGTTTTGGGTCCTGACCCAAAAGTGTGGTCTGCTATACGTCACAGCGCTACAGGAAATGTCGCACCAAGACTGGGCCAATACACGCAGCGATGTACGAAAAAGAAGCCAACTTCATCAAACCCAGCCCTCCACCATCTGTGGTGTCCTACCAGGGGACCGCTACACAGGCACACTCATCTCGTCAGGGGAATGAAAACACAGATGCACACTTCCTGTGGAGATTAAAAAGTGAGGCCAGGCAGGGTGCCAATAACCCAACCCACAGAGAGGCTAGTGTAAATAGGCTGCACCCTGTCTAAACTATTTAATAATACTAAACCAAAATCTGAGGGAAAACTTACGAATTCCTAAACCGTATTGAAAATGATTCAGATAGGAAAAACCACATGTCTAATTTAGACTAATTGGGTTGTGCTGTCCTGTCTGATGTTAGCCTAGATCTTGCCACTCTCAACAGTATGCATTAGATAACATCTTCCTCTGCGGGATGAAATCTGTCCAATAGCAGCGCGGCACGCTGAGGTTCTGTAAGGCCATGCCAGCGCCCACATCAGGCCTCTGAGCTCGTGGACGTGTGAGTGTGCACGTGGGGCGCTGAGGGAAGCTGAAGGATGTGAGTGAGGTCCGAGCCCCCTGTCCAACCCCTGACAATGAGATAATTACAACAGATAGGAGCCCCGGGAGGCACACTGTTCCCAGCCTCCTCATCTAAAATGGCAGCTAGGGTAACACCCAGTGGTCCCACACCTCATAAACTAAAATAAGGCTACATCAGTCAGCCAGTGGTGGAAGGGTTGACTAGGGACACACTCAGATGGACACTTACACAAGTGAACAACATACGCAGAGAGGCACATCTGACGTGGCTGGCACAATAACCTAAGCTCTCCTTTAATGCATAATCCACAACAGGTATTAAGGGCTCCAACATAAAAATAAAATAAAAAATAAATCACATCTTGCAGATCTGTCTAACCAAGGGAATCCACAGGAAACTGAAGGAGAAAACAGGCCTTTTTAGTCAGGCCTGCTTTCATGCTTCACTTGATCTTACAGCACAAATCATCACCTGATGTGTTTGGTGTTACCGTCATCATGTATTCATTTAAAATCCAACCAATCTTTTGATATTCAGTTCAGGAAAATGAGGATGTCCAACCGGCTCTGCAATATGTCAAAATTATCTAGATTCACAGGAGTTTCATTTTCTAACAAACAAGATGAGTACTTCCTAAATGAACCTGAAATAAGATGTATGGGCTACTAAGACACAGTACCAACATTACCATTACAATAAAACTTTATATAATACCATATAATATTTAATTTCTTTCAGTTTTTTCTTCTTCTCTTACCTTGAATGTGGCCTTGACTAGGATGATAGCCAGAACACAGTATGTGTGTAATACTGTAAGTGAATTATACTCAGTCACTAGTTGATTAGGCAAAGGGCTCCACTGAACTCTGATTCATAACACCTGGAACAGGATTGGCCAATATAAAAGATGAACTGAAAAATATTGCATCAATGGCTCACAAAAACTATTTAAGGCATTTAAATTCCAGTTCCTGCAGTCTTCTCCTTTGTAGCCCAAGAAGCAGGAAAAACATGTTCCTGTGCTCAGTGTTTATTTAGAACAGCTGGTCGGAGTCAGAGCATGAGATAAATGGTACTTATATGATGGTTTTCATCATGAGACTTGACAAGGATTGCCCTGCAGATATCCTTGTCTGACCATGTATGGCCTGACTTTAGGAAAAGAAATCCTGAAGTTATTGTCTCAGCGTTGGATCTAGACTGGACCAGGAATTATTTGCTTTACTTTTGTACATACACTCCATATTATACCCATAGATTGTACCCTTGTTATCTTGCATGACCAAAACTGTAGGATTTTTCCTGCACAGAGGAATTTTTGGCATCCCCTGAAGAGGTTTTAGCCAGCCCCAAAGGAAAATCACCAGCACCAAAATGACAAGAATTGAGAATAAAAATAGCAATTCAAATGCTCTCTAAATATGTTTAAGAGCAATTTACCAAACAACTGCCAAACAGGCAGATATAAACTTGAATATGAGAGCTATTCTCAGTTTTATCTCCAGACTCTCCCAGTGATTTATTTAAATATTAAATCTTTTTTAACCAGTTTTGTTAATTGGAGTTTTATTCACATCAGCATTATATACATTTCTTTTATCAAATTGTCAGAAATAACAGGAAAATGTTTTTAGTGCATTTTAGCCAATAAGTTAATGAATGTAAATAGGAAATTTGCAATTGCAATTTCTCAGCCCCAGTAAATGCCATCAACATGAAACTTGTGAGGCATGTTCCGCATACTGCTCTGAGGCTATGTACTAAAGTTGATGAAGATCGGCCATTAGGGAGCGCTATAATCATTGTAGACGCGTTTTGGCCTATAACTCAATCAATGGAAATGGTAAATTTGCAATGGAAATGCACTACAGACCTTACAGCTCACACCTTACGATACTTCCTGACGTTTACCTCCCCATCGTTGCGCTTTGGGTTCGCTTTCGCATGCTCCGCAGGTAGGCATGGGCCGGTATGAGATTCTGACGGTATGATAACCTTCAGCAAAAACATCACGGTTTCACGGTATTACAATTACAGCTTTAAATGTATTATTTTTTAAAGGTCTGGGTAAAATTAATTAATTATATATATATATATATATATATATATATATATATATATATATATATATATATATATATATATATATATAAAACACACTGGGGGTTTAATATTTTAACTGCTAAGACCATTCACTCACTGATTAAATAATCTAAGAATGCACACCTGTCCTCACTGTTACTGATTGAGCAGATGATCAACACAAACAAATAATATAATACAAAACCACAGCAAGGGTGCCTTAGATTCAAGAGGAGTGACAAGAGAATTATGTCTGTTTAAACGCTGGCCAAACTCCTACATACTTTGCACACACAGAAACGTAGCAAATTTTTCAATGTTGTTACACTGTACTACTGCTCTCTCTCACACACAAGTTTTGAAAAGAGAAACAAAAACAGCAGCAACAAAGTGTATGTGTGAAAATAAAACAAGCTGAAACACTAATGTCATGTATGATGGCAGCATGGTCCTTGATGTTTTATTGCGCATGTAAATACAATACAATCACATTACTGTCTCACTGCTGCGTCCGGGTCTCTAATCTCAACTGTACATATGACAATGTGTCATCATGTCCTCTTACCTGTTTGTCCAGGATATTTGCCTATTTGTCTTGCGGCTTCAAGAGTGTGGAAGTGAAGGCACGAAACACACCGCTTAAATCTTTCTACATAGATAGGGCTCCAAACTACTGACCAATGATGACATGATATGAGCCTAGATAGTAGTATCACAATACAGAGATGGAACTGAAAACACTTAAAGCATTTTGCTTTCTCATTATACACTTTATTCCTGTATGCATGCCAGCTGGAAGGCATAGAATGTTTCCTGTGTGGACCCCCCTGTACTGTTTCTTAATGTGCCTTTCTTTCATCAACGCCATGAATATTCCTCTCTCACTGTCAGGGTTAGAGCACACACACACACACACACACACACACACGATGTAACACAATTTGAAATTGTTATATATCCTTTACCATCACAAATGTTAATCAAATAAAGCAAATACAGCATTTTGATAAATGATGACTTGTCATGCTCTATGTAGTGTATGGTTATGTATAGGGCTGAAACGATTCATCGAGTTACTCGAGTAACTCGATTCGAAAAAATGCTCGAGGAAAAAACTCTGCCTCGAGGCCTCGTTAAATTCATATGAAGCGCACCGTACGCGCAGGGATCTGATTGTTCCACACGGACCGTTGTTCAGGATGCACACCACTAGCGCGTGAATTTAGCTGGTGCGATGGCGGGGAGTACAGTTACCCATAAACGGCAGCGTATGTCTAAAAGTTTGGGATCATTACGTTCTAAAAAAGGAAGAGAAGAAGGTGCAATGTGTCTACTGCAAGAAAGACCTGGCAGGGCTCGAGAGTGCGACCATTTTGGTCGCACATGCGCCCAAATTTTGTAAGGGTGCGACTAACATTTTTCCTAGGTTGCACGGGTGCACCTCCGCGCAGCCACGCCGCACCTCCGCGCAGCCCCGCCCCCATTCACACACACGGCCACTGTGCAACACGAGAGACACGGCATCGGTTCACACTGCGACATTTGTCTACAGTTTTAATTGTTAACACAGCTGTATATCGTTAAGCATGAGAGGGGAACCTGTATTTGTAGCAGTGTTTCCGCTGCTAACTGTGTTACTGCGGCCGCCGCACGGCGAAAAACACAGACGAAGTTATTGAATGCAACTAACTTCAGACGGAGCCTGCAAAATGCAGCGCAGTGACGATACAGACATTTCATATACAAGACGTGTGTAACGCCGCTGACCCGCCAAAGCATTCGACCCGTTCATCTCTCTCTCTCTCTCTCTCTCTCTCTCTCTCTCTCTCTCTCTCTCTCTCTCTCTCTCTCTCTCTCTCTCTCTCTCTCTCTCTCTCTCTCTCTCTCTCTCTCTCTCTCTCTCTCTCTCTCTCTCTCTCTCTCTCTCTCTCTCTCTCTCTCTCTCTCTCTCTCTCTCTCTCTCTCTCTCTCTCTCTCTCTCTCTCTCTCTCTCTCTCTCTCTCTCTCTCTCTCTCTCTCTCTCTCTCTCTCTCTCTCTCTCTCTCTCTCTCTCTCTCTCTCTCTCTCTCTCTCTCTCTCTCTCGAAAGTCAGCTTGTAGAGCCACGCCGACAGCAACTTGTAAACAGAGCGTGCACGAGGAGAACCAGGCTCGTGCATGCTCTCTCGTGCACACGTTGAATAGACGTTCCCTCTCGGGAGCAGGTAGGGTGTTGTGCATGTGCATTTTTTCAAAAAGTGGAGAGGGCGGTTCTTTTCTAAAATTCAGGAAAATCCTCCATTATACCTTTTGAAATGTTTTAGTTTGGCAGCTCAGTGAAGCACTTCAAACTTTTTTTGTTAATATTTTTATTTGTATATGCAGTATGATTGTGTTTCAACTAAAAAGTATTTACCTACACCTTATTCTTGTTTAAAATCATTTACATAATATAAATGAATGTATATGGAGCGTGATAAAAAGGTAACCTTGAAATTGTGGCGTTAACGGCGCCGCAAGGAAAAATTTGGGTGCACCTAAATTGTGTGCTGGTGCACCTAAATAAAAAAGTTAGGCGCACCAGTGCAACCAAGGCCAAAAAGTTAGTGTGGAGCCCTGCCTGGCATACAACAGCAGTACAACTTCAATGATTCAGCACCTGAACCGCAAACATCCACTCCACTCTGCTTCCACTCCGCTTCACCGAGCGTCGCTGAAACAAGGTAACGTACGTAGCCTAAGCCTATACATTGATGTTCGCTGATTTTAATCACATACTGTATTTGTAGCGATGTCGTGATGCGGGTTGACTAGATATGATGTTTAGCTTTGATGTTTTTAACTAGTAAACTTATTCACGTTCAATTGCAAGAGTATAGCCTAAAAAAAAAAAAAACCTTCACATACACACACGCACCCTCGTATCTCACTTTTCCTCATGCACGGCACGCCTGCACACACACACACACACACACACACACACACACACACACACACACTTACTCTCTCTACCTCATCTAGGAACATTTTGTTTGTTTTGAGATTACAGCTGATAAAGTCTGATTCTTATTTATAATTGTTTTATTTACATTTATTTTTTGTATAAATTGTATACATTATGTACCTGTTTGGCTTGATATTTTATATTCATTTTTTGTTCTCAGGTGGGTAATTTGCAGAAGGTGCAATCCTTTTTTGTATCCTTTATTAAGAAGACAAAACTAAGGCCAAATGGTGTTTACTATTTAAGTTTGTATTCATAGTTTTACATGTTATACATGTTTTACAGTAAATTGACTTAATTGTATTGCTATACAATTGTTGGCACATGGCACTGGCACTTATAAATTGCAATAAATGGGCCTAGTTTTGGAGCCAAATGTTGGAGTTGCAATAATAAATAAAGTTTTTTTGAGAAATAAAAGCCAAATGCTTGATCATTTTACAGCCATATCATTTTTGTTAAGCGTTATTTGTTTTGGTTGTTTAAAAACGCAAAAAAAAAAAATCCGATTAATCGATCGATTAATTTCGATATTAACCGATTACAAAAAGAATCGTTAGCTGCAGCCCTAGTTATGTATTCTGTCAGATGTTCGTTAATGCATCATATTCCGCTGAAGATCACATCCAACTACTGACAGATAAACACTAAAGAGGGACACAGAGCAAGGTTTGGAGAAAGCATTGAAACAAGATTAAGAGTGGGAGTGAACCTTTAATTGTCGGATGTGTGCCGACACACAGAGGTCTGCCTGATGGTGCAAGTGGTAACCACAGAGCCACTGGTCAGAGCCAGTTTCCACCAAGATATGAACACCTTGCCTTGCATTGCCTTATCTGCATGACTCATCCATGACACACAACTAACCAAAGACAAAGCTCATTTAAAAGTCTGAAAAATACCAAAATATCATATTGCTGCTGTACTTGCGTACACTAGTCCCTGCCGAGAAAACAGAGCCCCTAGAGTGTGCACATACAGTACAGTACACACACCTGCAGGGTTCCAGCACTGAGCAGGATCGGCGGGGAGGCTAGGATGAGAGCAAAGGGGAGGAGAAACCCAGAGGCAAGAGGAAAGCAACACACTGAGAGGTTCATGTTCAGATGACACTTCAGTAGTCATTTGGACTGTACTATACTGTCTGTTTTCACATCTTAGCTCAAATATGTCAGAAAGGCCATAGGACATACAGTATTCAACTGCATTACATAGTAAGGGGTTCCTGTAAAACCCATCTGCACATAAGATGGGGACAATAAGTGGAACATCTTATAATAATTTGCAATCCAACACAAACTATCGTCTAAAAATGTACAGTTTTGTAGAATCAACACCTTTCTTACATGGTTTAAAGAACAACTGAATACAAACTTCACAAGTAGTATTAATGCGGGGAAATTCCATTATATTGAACAGGTGTTTGCGATAGTGTGGAATTATTTCAGTATTCACACACTAAAAAGGAAAAGCAAGAGAACCCCCTCCCCCACATCAGGTCAACTGGTTTAGTTAAACAGGCTGTTATTACCTCCGGCAAGACAACCACCAACCAGGATACACAGAGAGGAAAAAAGGACACACACGCACGCACAATAACAAGGAAGCAAACTTCAACAGGTTCTGAGGTGACATTGATTCAACATCGTAGACGGACTACAACATTCTGGTGGTGGCAGGTTTGTTCAATTGCATTACCATGAATTAGATTAAACTCCCTTTCAGATAGAACCCAGTTAGCAGAAGGGTTCATGTTTGAGCATACACCATTCACACACACTGCTCATGCCGTGAGAAACCAAGCAAAACCATAAAACTGCTACTGTTTACACTGGATACATGCAGTCTTTAAATCAATGAGAGCCGTTAGCAATGAATACAGTGTTTTTATTGCACCAGGAAGACCTCTGTTCTCTGTGCAAACAGCACATATGGCAGTGAAATCAATGTTACTATTGTCTGCATCTGTTTTTACATTTCATGTAGTCATTAAATTGCCAAATAAACATGTACTTCCCCTAAACAAGGATGGAGATCCTGTGTGCGTGTGTGACCTGTGTACGATCTCTGATTTCACACCTCCACTCAACTGAAGTCTAATGTAGCATGCCAACTTATGGGCTATGTGTTAGTACACAATAGTTTATATCAACGGCGATTCATGTAGAGGATTGCTCCGGTGCCGCCGGAAGATTCGCCGATGTCCCTCATTTTCAGCCAAATGTCCCTCACCTTCCGCTTTCTTCGTGTTGGCATTCTAAACTACGGTCGATTTATGAGGACTATGGTTAACTGCTCCTCAGATCTCTACAGGGTAAATCGAGACAGCTACAGACTGTTGATTGAACGAGCACGTTTCACCAAAACAAGTTCGTTCCCGAGGTTATTTTGCAGAGGCACTGTTATTGCCTCCAGCACTTAGCTAGATTGTGATTGGTTTAAAGAAATGCCAATAAACCAGAGCACGTTTTTTCCCCATCCTGGAATGCTGTGTGGACTAGCCAGACCCTCCTCTGCAGCGCTGTGAAGGAAGGTCTGGCAAGCGAGACTAGTACACAAAACCTGGCATGCAGGGAACAATTTCTGAACAATTTGAGTGTAGAGAGCTGCAGAACTGAGGAAAGAGTGAATCGAAAAGCTGAATGGTGAGACCAAATGCTAATCACTACTAAAATTCCCTATTTGCTCGTTTTTATTGATCCACATTTGCTTACTGACTGTTGAGTGTCAACTGAGGTTTCTGTGGCCCCTCCAGCAGTGTGTGACTTTGTGTGTGCGCGCGCGCGCTTGGCTGTGTATGTCCACGCCTGTTTGTTTCCATGTGTTAGTCAAGCCATGCATATTTAAGTTTGTTTTTGTTAATCCACTTAGCCCAATGAGTCACTAACATGAGTCTAAATATTATTCAGAAGAGAGAGAGAGAGAGAGAGAGAGAGAGAGAGAGAGAGAGAGAGAGAGAGAGAGAGAGAGAGAGAGAGAGAGAGAGAGAGAGAGAGAGAGAGAGAAAATTTTAATCCCCACTCTCCGTTGGAAAAACCAGAAGCAACATGTTTTTTTCCTTCAACAACTGTGAAAAATAGGATTCAATGGGATCCTTTTAACGTATTACAGGCTCCTTACAGACTTCAACAAAAACACAAGTGGACTGCACACAAATCGGCTACTGATGGCACTTCTTGTGTTTATTGTAAACTAACCTAGGAGAGATCTTCACAATGAAGAGGTCTGCTGCATGAAAGGTTTGTTTTGGTCAAATGACTCATAAGACAAAGACCGTTGCGACTCACTCATATTTCTTTCACGATAGAATTGCCATTGTGCAAGGCACACAGCTTTGAGTTATACAACTGTTCCAGTGAAGCTAGTAATTGGCTAACAGTAGATTGTGTCAGTGTATGTGGCAGGTCCCAGGTGCAAATGTGTCAAACAACAAGCGAGCACTATGATAAATCACACACAGTCCACAACCTTATATAATGGATTAAGGGGGAAATGCAGTAAGGAGTGTTCAGTGTCTGTAACACTAAATGGATTCCAGCTCGATTCCACACATTAGTCATGGTAGTTTCACCAGTACTACAGTAACTACTAATTGAGAGAGAAAATGAACATTTTAATGTTGATATACCAATTTTCTCCAATTAAGAATTCTAGTGTGACCCTATTAAGTGTTTCCTAAAGAAAACAAATCTAGAAAAAGGTCTACTTGTGTCCTATTTGTCTAAAAGTTTTATTTTGAAACTTTTACACTTCACTCTATAAAAAGGTTGACCAGTCTATTAGCAAGTTTCCGATCACACATTGACGGCAATACCGTTTCCTCTGTGTAGAATTGTTTGGGAGAGATATAAAGTAATTGCTAGTTAATTGAGATAATCAGTTGGCTGATGTACGCTTTTTATTGGGATGTATGTACAAAAATCTGTGATCACTATTTGTTTCTCTGAGACTGCTGACGAGGAAGTACAGTATTATGCTGTTGAAGGGAAGAATGTATTTTTCCAAGCCAAACGACCCTCTTCTACCCTCTTCTTTGCCTTTTATAGTTGAGGATCACCCTGCTCACTCACGCTCCTCGAGCCCCAGGTTACATAATTAACTTGAGCCTGGGATACTGGAAACTGGCTGTCTTTCAGTCACACACACTGAGGCCGGACAGAACATATGTTCACATACAAGCACTTACCACACGCATTCAAATACAGTACCATACAAACCATGTGCATGAACGTCAATAAAAAAATCCCACATTCAAATACAGCAGTAGGATCTCCCTCACTTTTAAACACAAGACCTTTGTCAGGTCAGTTTCCGGGTTCATTCCATTCTACAGCAGATGAAGATGTAAATTAGTTCATAAAACACACCCATACTGGGACACACAAACACGTCACATCCACACGCTCAAATAGTTCTATATATAGTCATCCACATCAAACAAATTGAGTTACACAAAGAATTTAACACATGGCCTAATGGACCGAGCATACAACTAATAAATGATGGCCTGGAGCCTCTGCCAAATGTTGGATATTATTGTGCGTGTGCGTGTGCATGTTAGAGAGAGTCTGCTGACCCGAGGTCCAATGACTACCCTCACCGAGGGAATACTGAGGACCCTCTGAGGAAACGCGAGGGAAGGAGGTGAGAGAGGGGTGAGGGCTGTCCCCGGGTTATCAACAATCCTAATCTGAGGTATTTAGAACACTGCGTGTGTGTGTGTGTGTGTGTGTGTGTGTGTGTGTGTGTGTGTGTGCGCATGCATGTGTGTTTGTGTTTAAAAAAAAGGCACTTAGTAAGGGAGTTCCCTGAATGTAATGAGGTAGAGGGGCCAGCCTGACGCATTAGCACACTTTACCCAACCCTCTCCGGTCGAAACCTCCCCTGCAAGCGTATCTGTATCACTTTTATTTGCAAGTATAATGGGTGCACAAGGTATAACTAAGGTATTTGGGGAAGACAAATTATGGAAAAGCGGAACAAACAAAAATTGTATCAACAAACTGTATCAGCCATGGACGACAGGGGGAATCTCCATTACAGTGATGTTTTAAATAACGTTGTATGGGGAAAAGGAGCCTAATATATGACTAGAAATCCTCGGTCTTTGCACATTGATGAATAGGTTTAACTGAAGCCACCAAATGGAATATGGAAAAGACCATTTTTCATGAGGTGATGGTGAGGAGATGGTATCCGTGTCTGGTTAATAATAGAAACATCCCACCGGAACACTTGTATTACAAAGACTTCAATGTCTAGGCAGTTGATTTAAAAAAAAAAAAAGGTTTGGACATACCATGGGTAGGAAATATAAAAAGAAATAGCTCAGACAGGAGTGATGTGACTGAAGAAGAGTGAGCCTGTGAGCATCCTGTGTAAATGGCAGAACAATATCTGTTCTGACAGACCGATGACTGTAGACTCCACCTTCTTTTCTTTCACTTCTTTTTTTAATCAAAGCTCTTGCTCAGGAAGTAACATTGAACATGTTTTTGCCTGAACAGGTTATTTGCAGAAATTAAGTTTACATTTTCTACTACTTAAAGTGCTCATATTATGCTTTTTGGCTTTTCCCTTTTCTTTGTGTTATATATCTTTTTTGTGCATGTAATAGATTTACAAAGTGAAAAAGCCCAAAGTCCCCCCCCAAAGGGACTTACCATCTCCAACAAAAAACACTGTTCACAAACTACTCCAAACAGCTCTGTTGTAGTCCAGCCTTTACTTCCGTGACGAACGTGCATCACTTTGTAACACGTTATAATGCTTGCCTAGCTGCTAGCGTGGCACGCCCTCATACTCTGCTTCTGACTGGCTAGTAGTCCTTACCTAGCTACTGCGCATGTGTGACTCCCAACAAAGACTGAATCGAGGTGTGATGCCTCACTCAAACGGAGAGCTCAACACAAGAGGTGAAAAAATAAAGAGCTGCAGCAATGTGTAGTACAACAAAAATATGTTTTTTGAAAATTAAACCATGTAAACCTATTCTGGTATAACCTCTAAATACAATTATGAACCTGAAATAAGCAGAATATGAGCACTTTAATACGCAGTAGTTTATATGTGCACTGCATTATTTTGTAGTTGGCCCCTAACTAGTTTCGCATTGCCAGACCTATTCCACAGCGCTGTGTCAGCGCTGGATTATGGTTTGGCTGCACGAGTTAACATTCTGGTATAGGGGAAAAAACGCTTGGGGGTTGTTCGTATTTCTTTAAACCAATCACAATCGTCTTGGGCAGCACTAAGCACGTTAAGCGACAGTGCCCTTGCTAAATAGAGGAAGGGGAGCCTGACATCACATGCCAGATGTCAGGATTTATACTCGCACTGTACATCCAGTTAGCCAAACTAGCCCCCAACAGAATCAGTTCATACTGAAGAAGTCTATGACACCCATGTTATAAAGTAATTTGAGGTGCAGGGCAACCTGCAAAAGCCTGTTAATTTGGGCATGGAAGTTAGGTAACTGGCCTTTGCAGAGTGACGCCTGCAGAGTGAAAATATCAAATTATCTCCAAATTACTGTTACATCACAGATTATGTGCTGCATTGCGCTCTGCGGCATTGTGCTGTGTGTGTGACGGTCTCATTTAGACCAGATTAGGAGGTCGAAGGTTTGGTTCGCCCAGCTACACATACCCTGCCGAGGGCTCCTCTGGGCTAGGTTTGCCCAAACATGGTCAGAAATACTAAAGATAGACACAACATATTCCGGTTGACCTATGTGAAGTGTTTGAGAAGCTGCTGAATTTCATTTGAAAAGGATTTCATTTTCCTCAGATAAACTCATTCCACTGAAGTTCACCATTTGTGCTGGCTACTGCAAAATGGCACCATGGGGTACCTGAGACAGTACCTAAAGGAGCCTAAAATGTTCCAAATAAATGGATACTCAATAATACAAACACAATTTTGAAAGAAAATTGTCACATCTGAAATTCTAGCCAAAGATGCAGCCTTCCACTCTTTCTAGTGACTGCTGCCTATCTCAGAGGGGGTCACAGCGAATGAGGGATAGCCCAGCAAAGGAAGGACAAAACAGTAATAAATAGAAGCTTCAGAGTTTGAGACAAGGGAACTGGGCAGGAGGGAGTAGGGGTTGCTCCAAAATATGTGATTTCTCACATTGCCCAAATAAGTACCTATTAAAAGAGAATTTGTGCCCTGCTGAGCTGCTGATAAGGCAGCCAGGAGAAAGGAGCTGTGAAAATAGAACATGTCCATATAGAGAGGGGAGCTAAAGGGAGAGGGAGCAGGAAGGGAGCAAGAAGGGGGCAGGGGTTAAATGCTTCCCCAGAATGTGTGCTTTCCACTGGCGCAAGCCCAGTGAAGAATCCCTGACTGAGTCCCTGCTGACTGACACAGCCCGAGGGCCTACTGTGATCATGATTGAATATCGGCAGCTGAACTATTGCCCAAGAAATTACAGCTTTTAAATCAGTTCCGCATTTAAGTGCCATGTTTACCAATGTTTGAAAACACTAATGACAGGAGACTAGAGATTTTTTCATCAAGCTTTACAACTTCATTTCAGCATAATCTCTTCAAGGCAGGGAGCTTTTGAATACAAGACTGACAGAAAAGAAAGAAGACAGAGCCAGAAAGAGGAAAACCTGCCTTGACAAACACCCCACAGATGTTGCTCCTCTCTGACACCACCACTGGTCTCCATAGCAACCCTGCTGGCCAGTAATAGCCCCCAGCTCGCCTGGCTGCAGCGGCGTCATAAAGACGCACAAACACATAGACCATACACACAAACCGGCAAATTTCAGACTCTGAATGGGATCCTAATGTGTTTCTATAAAGACAGAGGGATTCACTAGCCCACCCAGCCTAACCACCCCTTAGGCATTACCAGAGAACACACATATCTAAACAGACACAATCTACCCCCATCATTACACGACACACACACACACACACACACACACACACACACACACACACACACACACACACACACACACACCGCCCTGTAATTGGCAATAACAGATAGCTGGGACTTATACATTAGAGCACTGGCTGATTTGCTGATGATTATATAAAGTATTGAAAAACACTGAAAGCCTCTAAACTGTATATGTGGGAGGTAAATCTGAGTGTACTCACCAAGTGACAGACACAGGGACAGAAAATTGAGGGAAGGGGAAACACTGCAGGACTGCACTGGACCACTCTAGAGAGAGGGAGGAAAGTGAGAAATAAAAAAGATTAAATTAGGGATGTAACGATACACTCAACTAACGATTTGATGCAATTTTAGGTTCACAATAGGATTTTCTCACCATTTCCTTAACATAATGAAATGACTGGAAAATATTCCTTTATTTGTATGAACTGTGTAAAACAGATCTGTCCTCTAATTAAAAGTGCAACTGAAATAGTATTTTATCTTAAAGGTCCAATATGTAATACTGACAGCTAGTGTTTAAAATAGTTACTGCAGTTCAAATTCAAAATACTGGAGAGAGTCGTCTCCCCCGCCCCCTCCTCCCCAGACTTGAAGTTCACGGAGGTTGCCAGGCTGAGACCGCAGCATCCACAACAATGTTACTAGATGCTTGTCTCACATAGCCAGACATACTTCACAGCACAGCGAAGTAGCTAATGTTAGATACTCGCTCTATTGACATAGAACCCAGTGATCACGCGGAGCTCTGTACCCAACTGACAGACTCACTTCCTCGGCTTAGAATTACGATAGGAACGGCTAAAAATAACACTACCTTGTCGTCCTTTTCCACCCGACTGAAATAACTTTGTCTTAGAATTACGGCAACAATCGCTAAACACACAGCTAACTCACGGTCTTCTCTTCTGGATTTACAGCCCCCCTCTTGGCTCACCTACAGCGGGATACGGCGTTGTAAACAGCCGTGGCCAGCTATGGTCCTCCAGTAACGTTACGTTAGCTAGATAGCAGGGTTAGCATGGTGGCTATGGGGCGCCGAATGTAAACGGCTGGTTACACTTTTTTAGCTGATAAATTTTCAACATTTAGCTCACTTTCCTCACATTTGAGACAGAAATAAAATTTATTTATTTAATTTATATATATATATATATATATATATATCTATATATCTATATATCTATATATATATATATATCTATATCTATATATCTAAATGTTAAATCTAAATCTTAAACATATATCTAAATATTGTATCTAAATTTAAATCTTAAATATATATCTAAATATTATATCTAAATCTAAATCTTAAATATATATCTAAATATTATATCTAAATCTTAAATATAAATGTTATATCTAAATGTGTCGCCAAGTGTAAAGCTAAATGTTTAGAAAATATTCAAATCCCTGAGGAAACCACGCCCACTGCAGTGGCTTCAAATCGCACTGCGATCCTGCAGAGTAATAGCGGGACATTTTTAATCATTTTCACTATCTTATTCATCATTAAAGTCACTTCTGATAACGTTTTAGGCGAGAAATTAACTGTTTAAATTTTGAATATAGGCAGTCTTGTGAAAATCGATGCCGAATTGACAATTTGCTTCAAAGTTTTCGGAGTTCAGAAGCTCCATAATGTGACGGGAGACAGCTGCTCGTCCCTAGTAGCTGTGATAAATTAGCCTGAAGCTGATGCTTACCCTTTCAGGAGGAAATTAGCCAACTCGGCGTCCTTTTGGGCTGTAAGCGGTCTCCATCTTTCAAATACATCTCCAATATTAACCCGGGGTTTGTTACGTCTCCGGTCAAGCAACTGTTAGAAAAATGCTGTTTTTTTAGGTCGGGTAGAATCTATCTCCGTTGATCCTGTTCGTTTGTTTGTTGCTTTCATGGCTGTACTAACGTTACAGCTGTAGCGCGCTGGGTTTACCTGTTTACAGGTATATCTGGCAACCCGGCCTGGCTGTCAAACTGGGAAGTTGATAACAACACATAGACCAAAACATAAACGTAAATATCAAAAAGAAAAAATACTGACTTTAGCATTGTTGTCAGAAAAGATAGTATTTCAGCCTAACATGATTCCTTAATATCTGATGAGGCATTGGTGTCATTTTTAGATTTATTACAGTACATATATTACATATTGGACCTTTAAATAACAAAAAAAATTAAAAATAAATTAAAGATTAAAGAAAGGCTTGTTTATTGCTAAGGTCATATGGTTAAATTTAAAGGATTTATTTAAAATATAATAACTTATAACAACTTTTTTCACCAGTAATTTGCCGTTAGACAAAAAGAAGAAACACTAGATGGCAGAAGGGTATTTCACAACAACATTTAACGCAACAAAAGCTTACAGAGCCGACCCAAACACAACAATAAGTCCCATCACTGTTGTTTATCCGACAGTGGGGGTGTCCACATGCCTTCTCAAAGAAAGCTATTCCCCTCTGTGTCTTCAGCTGTACACAGTTGTACGTCCCAGTGCTGGAATTCTTTCCAGTGAATTTTAACCGTGTTTAAGCCAGCTAACGTTACTAGCAGTGGGCTAACGGTAGGCTTACGTTACCTGCTGTATGTTAACTAGCATCCTGCCATAGGCTGTTTAAAAAAAAATTGCATCGCGATTAATTTTTTATCTCAACCTTTGTAATCTTTACACATTTAAATCGATTTTTAACCAATTCACGATGCATCATTACAGCCCTATAAAATTAGTCAAGTCTAATTTGCAGACCACCACTGTGCTGCTGACTTACTTCATTATTTATCTTCACAGTATTATGATACTTGACCTTATGTCATCATAAAATGTTTTTTAATGTGTTATTGTTAAAAAGCATTGTGATTATTTACAAGTGCTTATAACTATACTTATACATAGCTATAAACCGATTATAAACTCATTATAAATGTGTTTATAATGCATTTTAGACAGTGAACAGCAATTAAATGATGATACTTGACCTTACAAGTCATAAATATGCTTTATAATGTATGATTATAATTATACAGCATTATGATTATTCACAAGTGCATATAACTATGCTTATAGAGCATTATAAGCAGATTATAGCACATTAGGCTCGTTCGAGATGAACTGCGCCTCGCCTGTAAAGTGGACGAGATCAGGCGGCAGCAGATGGGGGCAGTGACAAAAGTCAAGTCGGACAGTTTCCAGCAACCTTCAGGCTGAACAGGAAGTCACAGAAACACTGTGGTCCGATTCCTATTTAATAAAATCTTATCAGACCCATATATCAGCTTGTACACAGACCCCAGTTGTTTTTATTATGACGGAGTAGCTGTCAAAATACTCTACATGTGATCTGTTGCTGATTTTAATTACCATCACACTGTAGATGATCCATAATATGAACAGATTTAGTCTCTCTGACTTCTAAACGTAACTGTCAGCCACAACATGTGGTTTGTACAGAATACGCCTTTAAAATCAGACAAATAGCAGTTAAAACCCCTCCAATTTAAAAGAACAGAAAGTTTATATAAAACGTCATCATGTTGAGTCGATTCTGAACCAATCAGCTGTTAGATCAGCTGAGAGGCCGGCGTTTCCCAGCATGCCCTGGGTCCGCCTGGGTCTTGCAGTCGGTGAAAAGCAACTGCGCTGCCTGTATCTCAGAACTGCGGCCGCCTTGATCTCATGAGGTTATTGTTGCCCACGTGTGCATGACATCAGAGCAAGTCGGGCTCAAGTCGGACACAAATAACCGGCATGCATTGGGCAGCAATCGCCAGTGAACGATTCTGCGCAGACCTGGCTCATCTCGAACAAGCCTATTGTAACTGTGTTTATAATGCATTATAGAGAGAGACTTCATAGAAAGCATTACCGGCTTCCCTCGGTCAGAGAGTGGTGGAAATGAGCTGGCAAATTAGACAAACGGCACCACCTCCGCATCTGCTCTGCAGTAGGTAGGTCTGTCACTGAGAATGAAGAGTCTACTAAAAGCTTCACATGTAAATGTAAAGTACAGGTCGAGTCATAGGGACAGACAGAGCGGAGGAGTGAAAAAGGAACGAAGCTACAGATGGTAAGGATAATCCTCCACTTGGCAAGCCATCTTAAATCCTTATGTTCGAATGGACCGAAGACAAATTCCTTAACATTTCCTGTACTTAGCAGTGATTCTGCTTGTGTCTCTCATCACCTCATCATCACAGCTCCATCTTGCTTTGCCGAGTGAAGGACAGGAACTGTGGCGGTAATGCTTTATTTATACAGTCACTTTGCAAGATAAACTTTGTCAGATAAGCGTAGACATGGCAGGATAGATTTCAACAACTAAGTGAGGGAAAGTTGCTGTTCTGCAGATTGTATTTATATCTGGATTTTTGTAAGCTCAGTACAAAATGTATCCTGTGACTGGCCCATTTGTTCCATTTTGCAGAAGGCTTATCATACAGTACATTTTTACATTAGATATATAAGACATATTTTGAAGAGGATGAAGCAATTGTCTACATTAACCTTTATCATTCACAATGTTTATATATGGACTACAATTTTGTAACATTTACCAAATGATGTATACATTCTAATTTGAACATAAGTGAGGCTACACCCTAGGGAAGCTACTGAGGTAACAGAAAAATGCTTTTTCTATGTAATCAAAAGTAGGTTCCATTTATAAGGTTTATTTATAACCTCAAAACCCTTCGCACCAATTGGTAGAGAGTGCACTCGAGGCAAAATACCTCCTGAGTTTATGTCTTAAACTCAAATACTGCTATCCAACAATGCATGCTAATGATTATCCTAGAAACATTTGCCACTGTCATTTCCATTGTTGGAAATTTACACAAGCTCTCTGCCTATTACTTCCTGTATAGCCATTTCCTGGAGGAGGTTTTCTTTCCCAGAGGAACCATCTTTATAACTATCACATAACAAATTCATGATTTGAAAGTGCGGCCACGTTCTTAAAATATATTAAGGCGAAGTACTGAAAGGAAATTCTGACAATACATAGGAGATGTTCTTAAATATTACTCAGAGTACACATAATAGCAAAATGAAAGGGGTTATAAAGTAAACTGCTCGGTTAAAATACCATCTCATTTAGATTAAGGTAAGCTACTACTCCCAATTATGTAATAATTGGAACGTATACTGTTTCAGTTACCCTAAATGGCATTATATTTTTCAGAAGTAAAAACACATAGTAGCAACCACTTCTATCTCTCTGCGAGACAGCAATTGCTCCAATGGGCTCTATTTGAGGGCTTGAATAGATGGAGTGTGTAATCCTCTAACAATGGTGTAAATTGAACAAACTGTCTCTCAGCAAACGTGAATCGTTAATACGAAGAGCAGCAAGACACCTCATCAAGATGTGTAAAAGGACTATTAAGGCACATACAACCACATAAAAAAAAAGAGGACTGAGAGATATTTTTTATATATATATATATATATATATATATATATATATATATATATATATATATATATATATATATATATATATATATATATATATATATATAGAGAGAGAGAGAGACACAACAAAACGGCGACACATAACACACAATAAACATACAGTTAGCCAACATAAAAACATAGTCATACATTATCTCATTATTCAATGAACATCTAATAACACACAACCCCCCCCCCCCCCTCCCCCCAACAACACATCCTCCCCCTCGTATTGCACAAAAGTTTTGATAATGATTGCACATTTCCCATTAACTCATGCTGTGGTGAATGACTTCTATATTGCACAATGCCCCATTGCATAATACCATCCAATTAACATAGCAAATATCGCACCGGCACATCCTATAACCTCAACGTTCAGTACCACAGTCATATTTAGTAGTATTAGTCACACATAAATCACTGCAGCCAGCCAACACACACACACACACACACACACACACACACACACACTCTGTTATTATTCATTAATTTGATTGCAAGCGGCAAAAATGAGAATTTGTACCTGTTAAGCTTGCAGTTTGGTAACCTGTACCTTCTGCCTGAAGGCATCAGCTCAAACTCACTATACAGGACATGATTTGGGTCGTTGGTGATTTTGAGACCCTGTTTCCTCTCCGCCTCCTCAAAAAGCTCCTGAAGAGGAGTTGGTGGCATTTGGCCAACTATTTTGCCAGCCCTTTTTATCAAGTTTTGTAGCTATGATTTTAGTTTTACGGACAGGTTACCGAACCAAGCCATAATACCATAACGAACAATAGATTCAATGGCTGCCTTGTAAAACAGTATCATGATCTCTTTGTCCACTCCATGAACTCTAAGTCGTCTTAAAAAATATAGACGCTGACATATCTTAGAGCAAACATACTCCACTTGATGGGACCACTGCAACTGCAAGTATATATATATATATATATATATATATATATATATATATATATATATATATATATATATATATATATATATATATATATATATATATATATATATATATATATATATATATATATATATATATATATATATATATATATATATATATATATATATATATATATATATATATATAAATAACAGGCTTTCACAGAAAAGTATTTACTTTATTAAACATAAAAAGAAATCAATTAGTAATCAGGAATGATTGAATGGAGTCAATGTTTATGACACATACAGACACACACACACACACACACACACACACACACACACGTAGAATCTTTGGGGTGTGTGTGCGTGTGTGTGTATATATTTTTAGAGGGTACAATTCCAGGTAATATCCAGCGGTGCAGTAATAATTCCTTTGATTAGGGCAACAGGTGAGACGCTGGTAATTCCACCCCTGCCTGACAGATTTAAATGCTGTAAACGGTGGCAGCTCTACCATCATCACTCAATCAATGACAGCTCTACAGGGGAAACACACAGGGGTGCTGATTAAAAGGACAGCACTGTTAACACAGCCAACCACACACACTCCCACAGGTATCACAAGATGGGATATGGCAGGGGAAGTGACATTATCCATGTTACCTGGAATAGCCTTATCTAAAAATAACACACTTTCGCATACACATGCAGGAAAACTATGGTCACACAACAAGAGTGACATGACTTGTAAATGCTTAGAATAGCGCCATCTAAAAACAATCAAGCATATGTGATATATAAAAGTAAATAACCACAAGGGTGACGGTCACAAAAACGTCTCTTATAAACTAGTTTGGATGTGAAGAGAATGACTGGGTGGATCAAAAGCTAAAAGCATATGTCCCCCGCCTCAGGAAATCGACCCAACCCGTAGTCAGACATGCAGCTCTATGTGGGACTCACTGTTGGCTGCTTTGCTGCCATGAACAGCACCTGTCAGGGTACTGAGAGGATAGCTCTCATATCGTCCCAAAGTCAACCATCTTCCTCTTTTATATTGCTCTTTTGAGAGTCACTGTGAAGGGCCCAGGGGACATGACACTTCTGTGACCGGAGGAGCACTCTGAGAAAACCCCACCTCCTGTTCACCATGTGTCCCAAAGCGTGGCAGGGTTTCTGAGAGGGTTGAAGTAGGGTCACCAAATTGGAAAGTGCTGATTCTGTGGCCAGAGAAATTAAGCAGCCTCGTGTCTGTACAGCAAATATGAAGCAGCCGCCAGCAGCCAGTTAACATGACGTAGCACAAAGACTGGAAGCTCTGTTCAAAAGTAGAAAAATCTGACTACTAGCACCTTGACTCGATTAACACATATCTTGTTTGTTTAAGGTGGAGTTATGGTGGGTCATGGATTGTCTTGTTGTCACTGTGAAGTTGTCGGGCAACCAGGGAGCTGTTTCACAAAAGCAGAATTCATAAATCCAGGATAACTGATAAAGCGAGGCTTGACCTAGTCTAATCTGTGCTGAGGAGGAGCGACTAGGTCAAGCGAGGCTGAAGTATTTCGGATAGATGCGCATTCACGGCTTTCCTTAACAGACCATGAAGTCGAGTTACTGATGCTAAAATGGAGAATATGCACTGTTCATACTGCATACTAGGGCTGCAGCTATCGATTCTTTTTGTAATCGATTAATCTAGAAATTAATCGATCGATTAATCGGATATTTTTTTTTGCGTTTTAAAACAACCAAAACAAATAATGTATAACGAAAATGATGTGGCTGTAAAATGATCAAGCATTTGGCTTTTATTTGTCAAAAGAACAGAGGTATTTATTCCAACTCCAACATTTGGCAATTTAATTTAATTAAGTTTCATGCTGTAATTTAGCCGACATCAAAAGGAAATATCTGTTTTATGTAGATTTCTACACCTGCAGCATTTACCATTAGGCTACCAACAAATAATATATAATTTCTGGGGTGAGCCTATTTTCTATGGTAACCTAGCAACCTGTGTGTGTGTGTGTGTGTGTGTGTGTGCGTGTGTGTGTGTGTGTGTGCACGCGGAAGATTGAGAGACGAGGGTGTATGTGTGTGTGAAGGTTTTTTTTTAGGCTATACTTTCTTGCAATTGAACGTGAATAAGTTTACTACTTCAAAACATCAAAGCTAAACATCATATCTAGTCAACCCGCATCACGACATCGCTACAAATACAGTATGCGATTAAAATCAGCGGCTGCTTAGGCTACGTTACCTTGTTTCAGCGACGCTCGGTGAAACAGCGTGGAGCGGATGTTTTCGGTTCAGATGCTGAATCATTGAAGTCGTACTGCTGTGGTATGCCAGGTCAGTAGACACATTGCACCTTGTTCTCTTCCCAAACTTTAGACATTCTCTGCCGTTTCTGGACATCTTTACTCTCCGCCATCGCGCTAACTAAATTCAAAATGTATCGCGCGCTAGTGGTGTGCTTCCTGAACAACGGTCCGTGTGGAACAATCAGATCCCTGCGTGTATAGTGCGCGTCATAGGAATTTAACGAGGCTTCGAGGCAGAGTTTTTGCCTCGAGGAATTTTTGTAATCGAGTTACTCGAGTAACTCGATGAATCGTTTCAGCCCTACTGCATACAGTATAGTATATCAGGCTACAGGCTACTAATCATTTTCACAAATTAACGTACTCTTTGCCTTAAAAGTAAGCAGAATATAATGTTACTCAGGAAATTAACCATGAAGATCAATTTTCTACAACACTAGAATATGATGCGTAAATATGTCTTTCACTCTCTCCCTCTCTCTTATGGGCTAAAATATAAATTCAAGTCAAATTAACTTCCAGTGCTCGCTTTTAATGCAAAATGTACAACTGTTCATTTTTGCAAATGACAAATTGAATGGTTTCAGTTAAGAGCAGTAATTTGTAAATGTATATCTTTAGACTTTTTTTTATCATTCAGTCAGTCAACTATTATCTGCAATGCTTTTTTAAAATAGAGGATGTTTCCTTCTTTACATATTATATGCTTTTCTCCCTCGTATATATGGACATAGAAAAGAAAGACACTGAAGAATATAATATAATGCACACTATAAACAAGAATGTAACAGAGTGATATTCATCAGTTATTTCCCCCAGCAAAATAGGTCAAAAACCATTGGGTCCCTGTTGTTGAATGTACAGTAGTCTACACTATATAGTTATTGGTTCAGTGAACTAAGACGATAATTAAGGAGGATTGTACAATTAGGATAGGTTTTTATAATTGTACAATCCTCCCAAATTATAGTCCCAGTTTGCTGGACAACACAAACTGTGTGCTAAGAATGCCAATTTATTGAATCCGTTATTGTTAAAGAATACAAAAAATATGAATCAACTAAAATAATTTAAGGTGCATTGGTCCACTATAGAAACACACATGTACAGCACTTTATATATTGCCCTTAGTAACTGACTTAATTTAAAAACACATTTGGCAACTTTATCAGCCTTTTCTAATTATCTCAACAACTGCCATAATATTCACCAAACTTCTAACAACAATATGAACAGCAGTCTTTATACAGCAATATAACAGTAACAATGACTGTCATATGAATAATTATAAAAAAAAAACAATGGGTCACACCTTTAAATAATAGCAGTACTTAAATGAACAGCAATATGCACATGTTGGGTTGTTAACAATATGGTAAAACCACGGCTGAGTTCAGATTCAGTCCTCAAAATTCAATTTCGGGTACTTGGAGGATGAAGGAAGAGCAATCGAGCGCAGATCGATAGAGTTCAGTGTATCTGTCGCCTTGGCTACTGCTGTTCATTGGAAGGAATGCGTCAATAGAGTCCCCATCATCTAACTCTTATATCTGATCATTTGTCTCCTTCCTTAGAGCGTTTATATAAATATTAAAGTTAGTTTTGTTTGTGATTTAAAAGTGTAGCTTTATCATCATGTGCCGTAAACAAACAAAACAAAGAGACTAATCAATGTGTTAAAGGGATACTTCACCGATTTAGCATTCAGCTTTGTATCAGTAGAAACCCGGTAGTATTTCTGAATGCTTCCCGGGTGTCAGTCTCAGTAACTTGAAATTGAATTTTGAGAACCGAATCAGATTTTTGAGAACTGAATGTGAAGATATATAGAGAGTTGAATTTTCAGTGATGATCAAATTTCAGTTCCAAACGAATAAATTCAATTTCAAATTATACAATACCCGGGTGTCAGTCTCAGTAACTTGAAATTGAATTTTGAGGACTGAATCTGAATTTTGCGAACTGAATGTGAAGATATATATAGAGAGTTGAATTTTCAGTGATGATCAAATTTCAGTTCCAAACGAATAAAATCAATTTCAAATTATACAATTCAGATTCAGTTTTCCAATGCAATGATTCAAATTAAACAATACAATTTCAAAATTATGTGATTCAAATTCAGTTGTCAATGCAATTATTCAAGTTTAGCAAATCAAATATAAATGATTCAAATTCAGTTTCTGGTGGCACATTTCAGCCCATATTTGTACCTCTCGTGTAACTTTTGGCAAGAAAGTTACAAGCGGATTCCCCAAAAATATCAAACCATTATTTTTGTTATTTTTTAATGCCTGTCAGTTTTTCTTTGAGATTCTGTATCTGTCCACATCTTTGCTCTATTGTGGTTAGTGTTATCAGCTTGGTTTTCATACCAATTTTGTTTACTTGGCATGGCATGGGTCAAATAAATAAATATACTGTAGGCCACTACTTTTGTCCAAATAGCAGTGCCATTTTGTTATGTGCAGTGAACTGCTGACATTTATGAAAGCTCTTAAAAACATTGAGCTATGTATCAAATATTTAAAGCAACATAGGGAACTGTGACTTAACTGATCATGATAATTGTATTTTCTTTGTGATTTTTACTAAGTGAAATGTTCCTGGTGAAGAAATAGAATACAATTTTAAATACCTACAATTTTCTTGAATGTTATTATTATGTTATGTCTAATTACTGTATGTTATAATAAAATATGTCATTAATTTATTTTCGTGTAAAGATACATAAACGACAAGCCAACCAACAGACCAGCAGTGGCTTGAATGAATTGAATGACTTGAAACACTCTCTTACTGTCTTCTCAGTAGAATGTGAAGACAAAAGGAGAGGCATCTTGAGAGAAGCAGCGATGATGGAGGAAGAGAGAAAGGCAGTCAGACAAAAAGAGATATGCACACGCACAAAACATTTCACATACACTTTGACTTTTAAATTTCTCTCTTTTCTCTGTGATGCTGTCAGGAGCCAACTCCCTGAGGGTCAAAGAGAGAGGCAGCCAGAGAGAATAAAATCCAAACAGAGAGAAAAGGTGAGAGGAAGAGGTTTTTCTACTTAGTGAGTCAGAGAGTGAACACAGAGAGAACATCATTCTTTTTGCCCTGAAGAATGATGGATGACCGTATTTGGAAAGACAATATCAGGCCTGGGCACACACACACACACACACACACACACACACCTCTGTGCTGGCTAATTAGTGGATTACATTAGCAGTGATAGAGTCCAGGACAGGGACATGTTCTTTACTACCAATAATAGGAATCCATTCAACCTCAGCTATTATACAGCATAATTTGCACACTGTATAGATGAAGCCTCTGCAGAACGCTGCCGCGCTTCAGTGTTACAGCAGTTTAGCCCTTTCCAGACTTGTAATGTGTGTAAAATCTATCTGTAAAAGCCTTACTGGCATAGTAAGGCTTTTTAAACTTTATTCTTAAGTTGTCACATAAATATTGCATTATAACTTTCCTCAAACTTGACATGATCATTACAGATGGAGCTGTAATATTTGGCCTCTGGTACACAAGAGGGAGCGTGGCCCTGCTAGAGACCAGAGGTGACTTAGAAAATAATGATATAGAGATAGAAAAGTTGTCTGTTCTCTCACAGGCTAAAGCTAGTTTGTGACTCATGTAATTCGTATTGGCTTACGTGCGAATACTTACGAGCCAGTGATCCTCCCGCGCTGGTTTTTAACCTGCCTACCTTCGCATGAGGGATTCACAGGAAATGAGGCATGCATGTAAGCTGCTCTTCTGTTGGATTTCCAACAAAATAGCTGCTCAGTGTGTTTGCAGGACTCTGGGACCTGTGGTATTAAACTTGCTGTTGTCACATCAACCGCAGTGTTGCAAAATCACCACCGACTGAAACGCTAAGGATTACGACTTTGCTTGATATTCATAGTCTGAGTTAAAAAAAAAAAATAATTTAAAAAAAAAAATTTAAAAACACTTTTTTTACATACTGATCTGAGACTTGACCTCATAGGTTTGCAGTAATGACTTATTTAAAACCTAAAACTGACATAAAATTGCCAGTGCATTCACATAAAGTGCATGTCTGAAAGGGGCCTTCAATTCAAGGCCTTAGGTGAAAATAACTGCAACAATTTGATTGTATTACAATGACACTAGTCATAAGATTTTATTTGTCATTGATGATTACTTGTATAACTGATCCATCAGCAGATGTTGGATAAACAGAATGATTTAGTCAATTTTAGCTGAACCAAGACAGATAAACTTTGTGGTGAAATGATCAACCCTGTCAACAACAGCTATTAGGGGTGGCGTGAAAAAAATTACAAGTTGTTTTGTGATTTTTTTTTGGCGACGATTTGAAAAATCTATTCCTTTCCGCCAAATGCATTTTTTTAACCAATGATTCACCTAAATATGTTCTGTTTATATGGTATCTCTTTCCAGCAAAACAGATGGAAAGCAGAAAATCCATGTTATGTACTTGAAATAAATGTCAGACTGACTGACTGACATGTGATGTGCATTCTCTTTAGAAAACAATTAGTTTTTAGAAAATGTCTCATGACACTGTTTCTAGAAGTGTATTTTTCAACTTTTGGAATAGAAAAATCGCAAAACTCCTAGAATCGCAATAAATGAAAAATCGCACCCATGTGTCGTGAAAAAAATCGAATCGGGACAAAAGCATATCGTCCCAACCCTAACAGCTATTGTGTTTGACCACTGGCCACTTTACACCTTTTATTCATATTTTCTTCAGCCGACATTTTGTGCTCCACTGCAGTCTACGAGACCAGAGTCACTAATGGGGCATAGTTGTTACAGTGTCATTTAGGAAAATGTTAAAGTATGATTTACAACACTCCTCTTACAATGTGCTTTGATCGTGACACGTTTCTAAACTTTTACTTCCACAGTTTGTTATGATAGCTATCTAATGGATTCATGAGCTAAGCCCTGACGTTTGTTTAAATGACATGCAAGAAGTGTGTGATAAAAAAAAAAAAAAAAAAAAAAAAAAAAAAAAAAATGTTGGGGGCCTTTGACAGATATCTGGTCGAAAAATCCATGTGAGGGAAGTGTTTGTCTTTTATTCTCTGTGTTTATATACAGCCTAAAGTTTGTTTGTATCCTCACTCCTAGAGTTCAGGGAGCGTTTTTTTTTTATAAATTGTAAACTGCTAAATAAATAAAATTATTAAACTCGTAAGAACAACTGACAAAAAAACACCATTAAAATCCACTTTGTCTTTCATACGCAAGACAAAGACATAAATTAGGCCCATATTAAATACTTTATGGTGTTCCACTCGGGGATATCTGCATAAAACCAGGCATTCCCTTGCAGCTATTAGATTATGCAAGTCGATAACAAGATAGAGACAATTGTGTGCCCGGTTCTGCTTGGACTTGTAATCTGGTACAGTAGTGGGATGCTCTTTTGGCACATACAGTACACATACACATCTATCGGTCATTGCCCACACAGACTAGAGCAATGCTGTAAAAAAGAAGAAAAAAAAAAAAAAAAAAAAAAAAGAGGAAGAAGCAACATTCCTGTTGTTTATCTAGTCATCTGATCTGGCTAGCGAGTCATGTGTTGGAGCTTGTTAGAAGCTTGGCAGCATGCTTTAGGCTAACGCTAGGTTAATGTATTCTGCTATGTATTCAGTTATTCTTTCACACTGCTCTCTATCTTAATGTGAATAAGCTGCCTCCCATCAAAAACACACACATGCTGCAGTGAGGAGGACTTTGCATTTGACACATTTGTAGCTTTCTGGTTTTATGTTAAAATGCTATGTACCAGAAAACTGTTTCTCATTCCACAAACCGCATTGATTTTCTCTTTTTTTCTGCTTATTGAAACCTTTGTTTTAGGAAACCACAAACAGCAACCTGCTGTTAGCTACAGTATGGTATCTCGGGTGATCAGAAGGACAGGTTTGATTTGGTTTGGTCTCTTTATGTCACGCAAACAAATACATCAATACACAAGTAGACACAAAAAGCAATCAATATTGTTTCTAAAGTCTTAGTTTCCCCCCTTAAAATATTGACAGTGTGATAAATGTACCAGTTATTTTGCTGACTTCAAAGATCCTCATCAGTGCATTGTAAAGCCCCATTCTCTCTTTTATTGGGCTGACTGGGTAATAATAGCTATCCAGGAGAGAATGGTACAAGATCAAGTTTTGCATTCTGGAGCAGAGGTCGACAGTTTAATTGGAAGTGCAAATTGCGTTCACATGTATCCCCGTAGTGGATTGAGCCATGGGTAAAGTGAATGTGCACACCACAAGCGTGTGTGCATTTAAAGAGGAGAAGGGAGGATGAAGGAGGGAAGAATCAAAGAGTGCAGGGAGGCCAATATCTCTCATTCAGTTGCAATGTATTTTTAGAGCCACACGTGTAGCAGAGCTACAATTATTATTTACTGTTGTTTTTACTCTTCTAAGCCTCTTTCACACAAACCATGATGCTTCCGCTGCCTGCTACTGAATCAGCTAAGTTAATGCTGCCAATTTTTTGTTAAGAAACAGTAAATATTGACTTCATGACGGCAGATCCCATCTGTTGGTGTGAGAGTAAGCATCTCCCTCTCTGTCTGCTTTGCTTTTCGCTCTTCACCTCTCCTGCTCTCTCTGCTGCTGGCTGAGAGTCTGCAGAGAATACCCCTGTCATTGTATTCACCCTCTAGCCACACTTACCCTTACAGTGAAGTCTCATCATTGATCTCTCTTCCTTTAAAAAGGTCCCGTGACATGCTGCTTTTTGGATGCTTTTATATAGGCCTTAGTGGTCCCCTGTATCTGAAGTCTCTTTACCGAAATTCAGCCTTGGTGCAGAATTACAGCCAGTCCCACAATAAGCTGTCCTTAGTATGTGCCATTTCTGTGTCTGTAGCTATTGAGGAAGAGAGAGGAGGGGGGGCCTTGCCCAACTGCCACTTTGCTTGTTTGAAAGCCATGATGTCTCTCTCTCTCTCTCTCTCATGGGCGGGCCAAATTCTCTGGGCGAGCAAAGCAGAGAAAACTGAGGTAACCTTGCTCCTTATGACCTCATAAGGAGGAGATTCCAGAACGGCTCATCTGAGCTTACTTCTTCTCAAAGGCAGAGCAGGATACCCAGGGCTCGGTTTACACCCATCGCCATTTCTAGCCACTGGGGGACCATAGGCAGGCTGGGGGAACTCATATTAATGTTAAAAAAAACTCATAAAGTGACATTTTCATGCCATGGGAACTTTAAGCAAACACTGTTCTCACATATTAATCTACAACATCTGGACCAGTAAGGGTTGAGACCAGGTTTTGATCAGTTGTGTTGCATTTGAAGCCGAGACTGATGGAGTGGAGTTCAGCGAAGAGAGCAGAGGTCGATGCAGGGATTTACTGAGCTTTTTAGTAGTGTCACAGGCCAGCAGAACTGTGCATCCATGATTATAAAGTGTTATATGTAGTAGGTTTTCTTTCTAAGTGCTCACCCTAAGTGAGGTTAGACTTTTTAAGATAAGGTATAACTATGTTCTTCGACGACAAAACAACTAAGCCTAAATCAGGTCTACCGTAGTTCGTGTGGCTCAAGGGGGGTTAGGGCATGTGCATTTTGAACATTAAAGTATGTAAACATGAGGGCTGTCCACTAAAAGTAAGAATCGTCTTGCCTATCGTCGAATTAAACACTCGCAATAAGAAATGATGTAGGTACAGTATGTTGACTCTGCTGCTGCTGGTGACCTTGCTGCTAGTACAGGCATTGTTGATGCATGACTGCTGCTGTTACAGCATATGAGTTTTCACCATTTGTAAGGATTTGAAGAGAGGTGCTTAATAGGAGCCACCACTGAATCTAACATTGGATGAGCCTGATGTTCTTGTTAGTAATGATACTTTAATCATGACACAGAGAGAGACATGTTCATTTACTACAGTAATGCTCTATATTGTAAAAAACACTTTGATAGAGTTCCTCAAAAGGAATTTCTATCAAATGTTATCCAAATGTTATTGACCTGAGCCTTGTGTCACTGTATTGTACTTACCAGAGATTGGGACTCGAGTCTGAGACTCGGACTTGCACAAACAGCTGACTTCAGACTTGACTTGCGACTCAACCCAAAAGACTTCAGACTTAACTGGGACTCGAGCTTCAAGACTCATCAACAACCTGTTTTCATGCAATTATTGCTTTTTAAATCAAAATGTATTCATGTATTTCCATTTTCTTTTATTGGCGCATATACCTTGGGGTAACGTATGACGAGCTGCATGTCCCCTGCCCTTCGTCATAATGTGTAACGTAACGCATGCGCTATGCCTTATGTGCGCACACTCACATATCAAAACATGCATTGAGGATGGCGACACCAAGTCCTCCCGGAGTTGTGCCTTTTGTCATTAGTTTTGCTTTCAATAACTTCGTAAAAAGTGGCAGTAAGCGAACAGCTACAGGCAAGGTGTGTGGCACCAAGATAAATGATGCCGGAACAACAACGTCGAACTTCAAAACGCACCCAGATAAGTCAGTCACTTACGCTAATGTGAAAGAGACGTTACATTTAGCATATATCGTCACAGGTAACAAGCTAACCATCGCCAAGTGTTGTGCTAATGCTGGGAACAGGCAAATTGTATCTTTAGTTAGTAGTTGCTGAGGCTCAGACATCCATAGTGCACATGAGGTGGGACGCACAGATCCATCTCCCCAGGAACAAACGCTGTGTCGGGTGGGCAAACTCATGTGATGCGTAATTGATCCCGTGGATGATTTGTAGGCTGTTAAGTGAACAAGGTGTAACAAGGTGTAACCGGTCCACCAAACACTGGGCCGTCCTGACTGTCTTAATTTTGCACATATTTCTGTTACTGCAGTCCTATTTACTACTTCATTATTTCATCCATGCGTGGCGCAGCGGATCCGTGCACACTGTCACCTGCCGTAGAGACGCTGGCCTCACTAACTGGACTCAGTTTCACTGAGCGTACTAACACTTAGAAAATAAATGGCATTACATCAGTGAGTTCAAAACAGCTTATTGTGCGTAATGTGGACTGACACTAAGATGCACGTTGTTCTGTAACTGGTGCGGCGCTGCCACTATTCTCTTGATTTCCACTTCGAAATTAGACATTTTTTTGAGTGAAAGAGACGTTATATTTAGCATATATCGTCACAGGTAACAAGATTAACCATCGCAAAGTGTTGTGCTAATGCTGGGAACAGGCAAATTGTATCCATATGATGTGACAGACTTAGGTTAATATATTTCACCAGGTCCAAGGGCTAGAGGGATGTGTTGAGTAGACCTCAAAAAAAGTTATCCTACAACTGATTTTGATACTGTACTGTATGAATGGTAGCTACAGGCCATGCTTTGAATTCATAAGATTTAACAATACAGTGTTAGGGACAGATCAGATGGCCAGAGACTTGAGACTTGACCTTGCCCCTCAAAGACTTGAGACTCGACTTGGTACTTACATTATTTTGTGACATTTTTAATCCTGGGGAATGCACTTTCCCTGCTGTACCAAATACATGCTGAAATAAACAGAACCATGACCACATAACTGAGAAACATGAACCGTGTCCATTGTGTGTCATTCTATCCCTCATTGACTACAAAGAGGGGAACTCTGTTTCCGTCTGTCATATATTTGCTAACATGCAACCACGTTAGGACAACATGGAAAACCAGCAAGCCATTGTTACGGTGATTGCTTCGTCTTCTACTGAATCGATCCTAGGCCCGAGAACCACTACAGGGCAGCTGCTGAACAAAAGCTTGGTCAGGACCAACAAACTGGTAATGTGGAAAGTCTTATACACGTTTTATATTTACCAACTGATGTGTGTTAGAGTCCTGTGCTATGTGGGAATCATAGATTACAATGACGACCAACAATAGGGGGAAATAAATAAGATAACAGTGACAAAAGAAAGACATTGTACTAAAATATACTAAAGGACAATAATTCATGATACGTCCGTCCTACAATAACAAGCATAACAAGTAACAAGCATACTTTTAAAAGAGCTGTTGAGTTATCCATTTCTTCCCTTAGCACAGTGCAGTGAATATTAATAAGTAGCCAGAAAATAACAGGGCACTGACATCTCAAAAGTCAGCAGAATAATCTCAGATATATAGCATATTCATGAATAGAGAGACAGAACAGTGTGTAAAATCTGTCTCTATGCAGTATGTCATGTAGGGCTGCAACTAACGATTATTTTCATAGTCGATTAATCTGTCGATTATTTTCTTGATTAATCGATTAGTTGTTTGATCTACAAAAATGTCAAAACATGGTGGAAAATGTGGATCAGCGTTTCCCAAAGCCTAAGATGACGTCCTCAAACGTCTTGTTTTGTCCAAAACTCAAAGATATTCAGTTTACTGTCAGAGGAGAGAAGAAACTAGAACATATTTACATTTAAGAAGCTGGAATCAGAGAAATCTTATTTTTCCTTTTATAAAAAAAAATGACTCAAACCGATTAATCGATTATCAAAATAGTTGGTGATTAACTTAATAGTTGACAACTAATCGATTCATCGTTGCACCTCTAATGTCATGCTTCACATTTTAAAAATAGTTTAGAATATTAAAAAGTCTCCTTATGGGCCTTTTTTGCCATTGCACTGATGCGTTGCTCGATGGAAATAACAGCATTAGGTAATACTTGTATTGGCTGAGAGTAAAGCAATAAAGCAAATATAGTTTGGGATAATGAAAATGTATACCTTTCTCCTAAAGTAAAGCTTAAAGCATCTGAAAATTAAATCAGGCCCAGCCAACAGACCAGGCTGCATGCTGCACATTACATTATTACAGATTACATCATTAATACAGAACACATTATAGAGAGGAATCACCTCTCAGCCCCATTACAGTTTCTAGCTTGGCAGGGAGCATACAGCAGCAGCAGCCGCCACACAACCTGCTTATCACCGAGTGATGTCTGGCTCTGGATCGGCGAACACTTCACATTAGTCTGGTATGAAAGATACGGTGAAAAATAGGGCCTCTTGCTTTCATCACTCAGCACAAATCCAACAAAATGTCAGTCGCTTCCAGCTCTATGCAACTTGTTTGCAATGTTGAACACTTTGAAAAAGCGTATTCACTGATGAGACCTCAACGAGAGAGTAGCAAAAACGCAAAATAAGAGATCGAAGGATAACGGAGCTAAATATTAGATGGCAGGAAAGTCCTCATCATTCCTCACCTTCTTGATAGTTTTGTTTTCCCCCTTTGTTTTTTTGTGCATCCAGAAACACATTAGATTACACACTGAGCCATCAACAGATTATATAACTTATCAAGTCGGCCTACAGGCAGGATGAAGCCATGTGTTTCATACACATTATGCATACACTTTCATCAATTGCCTTAATTAAAGCAGACTAGTTATAATTCATCACATATTAAAATTATTAATATGCAATCATGAACTTGGATGCTCTGGAAAGAAGAAACTGATATTGAAGAGGTAACCTGTGTTATACTAAATTCTGGGAACAGATCCTTTTCATCAATTGCTACCAGATGGTAACCAGCAGTGCTGTTAGACAGAACTGGGACTGAATAAAAATAAATGAAGAAAAATAAAATGTGTGTCGCTGCAGTGACCACTGGCAGTGAACAACCCCAAAACTCACCAGTTCAGCATCAATAACGTTCAGTGGGAGGAGCTCATGTCTTGGCCTGCAGAGACAAAAAAGGACATACGGTAAGAAGGAGAGAGAATTTCATAAATCACAGAGGCCTTAATCTGGACTTATTTGGCTGAGGTCTAAAACCCTGCTATACAGTAGGAAGGGCAGGAACTGAGTCGAACCGCACAGAGAGACAAGCAGATACCACATCGCGCTACTCCCCTGCCAAGGAAAACAAAGTAAATCGCAATATCGACAAACAGCTTCACCACGGCCGTAGCTTGTCAGACTTTAACAATAAGAACAAACATGCTGAGGGCTGTGATTCAACATGTTTTTGACATACTACCACAACACTAGGCCTGTCAATTGGTGTGCCAGGCTGCTTGTCTGTTGCCTATCAATCCATGTGGCTGTCTGTCTGCACTTTCACATTTATAGATCCCTCTGTGAGGCCTTTAAACATCCACGAGGATGACTGACAGCTTTGTCGAGAACGCTGTGAGAAGAAACTGCACTGTGATCAAAACCTGATAGCCCCATCAAAACAAAGGGATGGAACTGAAGACTGCCAAGCTAATAAAAGACAAGATCATCCTAATTATAAAAAGAAAGAAGAAAATAACTGAGAGGAAACGAGCGAGGGAGCACGGCAGCCATCAAAAGAGAAACAAGCAATTGAGATGTACACAGTAAACTGGCAGGCAGAGGGATGGATTAAAACAAAGTCCCTCTAGAATAAACCTCTAACCTTCAAACAATTCAATACGATGCTGGCAAGTGCGTCACTGTGAAAACATACAAAGAGAGATTTTCTCACTTCATTGCCGTTTTCAAGCAAACCCTACAGCTACAGTCAGGCTACACATAGAAAAACAAGCATCCCAAAGGATAACACTGGGCAACTTTTGGCTTAGACAAAGTTCATGGCCTAATCAATGTAATTCTGTACTGTATCTATGGCTGCCAACACAGTCACATTTGTAAACCCAGAATCTCTAATAAATCCTAGGCTTGGCATACGTGTGCCAGGATGTTGTTTTCCTTTCCTCCTCCTCCTCCTCCTCCTCCATTACATGCCGTCACTTAATCCAAGAGTCAAAATCTCGTTTTGTTGTTAGTCTATCTGTGACTCAAAGCAAATATTTTGTTATTCTGTCTGGACACACACACACACTATAAAAAAAGAAATACTGCAATTTACCTTCAATCTATCCAATTCTGAACAGTAAATTAAATTACACCACACTACTGGTTTAAGGTATTACACAATATGGCTCCTCAACCACTCTGTACTTGCATCACATTAACAACCAGCCCAACTACAGTAGAACAACAATTACAGGAGATTAGCCTTTGGAAAATATTAAAATGTCTTAAAGCTATATGGATATATACACAATTAGCCAGGCAAACTCTTAAAAGTGTGCCAGTCAGTATTCACAAAATCTGAAGATTATTATAGAATATCCGCGATACCAAAATGACATTCAATTTAGAATGTAATGTTTTTTTCAAGTATAATGAAACATAGGATGCAATGTCATTCAAACTAATAATAGCGGGTGATAACGACGATCACAGTACAGTATTTGCAAAGAATAATAGGGATTATCATTAAAGCCCAATCATGCAGCTATCCTATTACCAAATAGGATAGCACTGAACTGTTCAGCACCTCCTGAAAATAACCAAATTCTATCAAAGGCACTTAACACTGAGTGCACCAAAGATATAGCCCTTACAACGTCATCTGGTCCAAAAAAAAAGAAAATAATAAAAACACCTGCACACCCTCAGTTAGCCTTTAAGCTTCTTAGGTCACTGCTATTCATCAAAATGCTTCACAGTCTGGGTTTAAGCCACAGGTAAGAGATTGTTATTGTGTAAAGGAAAGTAACGTTTGCCTCTGTAATCACCAGTAAAACATTTACATTGCAATGTCAATAAGCCAGAGGAGAATTTGCTTTTCTTAACATAACAGTTGTGATCTTTCATGGGCAGCAGATGACACACTTTGGAAGGAGGGGTGGGGGACAACTTTCTGTAATTTGACAGCAATAGACAAGGACACACTTTGCGGTCCGCGACCAAAAGCCTGTTGAGATTAGATATGGTGGCCAAACAACATTAAGATAAACTGTAATACACCTGTGCTGCATTTTACAAGACAGACATAGGGTTCCTCTGCAAATATGGCTCACACACCAAGTCGGCATGAACAGATGGGATAGCCAAACAAGCTTGTTAAGGCAGCCCCATCTACACACATTCATCCATTTATTTTGAAGGCTGCCAAGCGAAACCTTGAACGAAATAAAACATGATGGGCTATTTGCACGGCAAATAAGCCTACAGAGTTACATGCAGGTTATTCCTGAACAAATAACACTCTCTACCTTCTGGGTGTGTGTGATAAAACAGGTTTTGAAAATAGAAACCTGCTGTCTGACTGTCGAACTGAGCAACGCTGTCATTTGAACCAGCATCAAAAGAAAGACACTTTTTTATATAGCTTCCCCTTAATAAAAATGGATGAGAAGTTCCAAACAAGAAATTGACATTGATTTAACCTAGAATGAATGTCACGGTATCAACACTGAAATCTAATATTCAACATCTTTTTTTACTCATTCATGTCATGCAAATGGACAGAATGCACTGAAAACATCCCAAACATAAACATAATTTTGGTAGACATAACACCAAAATCTAATACCATTTTAACATCTTCCTGCTCATTGGTTAAAAAGGGATGGCATTGAAGATAGACTAAACACAAAATACTTTCTGGTTGTCCTGACAGTGAATCAATGACACCTCGCTGTCTGGGATGTATGCATGGCAGCTGCAGCTCCCACATTCACTTAGCTGCCTACACGACTAGCAGCAGCTAGATGCACCAGTTTAACAGATTTAATTAACATTATAGTAAGATTCTTTGGCGGGTCAGTAGGATGCGAATACTGCAGTGCAGCAAAGCCACAATGTACACACATCGGTGTAACGTTAAATATATGACATAAAAAAGCACGGCTTGTCCGTTGACTTTTATGGCCATTGTGCAGCGTGCACTGTGCCTGGCTTCTGATCCGTCCCGCTACAGCTAGCTCCACTGGCTAGCCTCCCAGCCGATGGAAACATCAATAATTCCTGCATTTCATGAAGTTATCAAGCCGCGGCGGCTCTCTTCTGTATCGCATTTGCCTGGAAGAAAAGCAACAGTGCAGAGGAAAGCGAGACTAAATTCGATATCAAATTGATAAAAAGGTCCATTTCAATGCGTCTGGCTAGCTAGCTAGCAAAAGCTACCGTCTCCAGCTGTGTGTATGTGTGAGAGAGACACAGAGACAGAGTGAGGATGTCTGAATGATGAGAGCAGGATTTGGAGTGAGCCTCTGAAAGCTAGCGTGATGGAGTTCAACGAAAGGGTCCGGACTCAACTGCATCCGTCCAGCAGCTAAACAAACACATTCAATTCAACACAGTCTAGCTCACGTTTAACGGAGCAGTCGGCACGGTAACGTTAACTCTGAATATTCCGTTAACAGCTATGAGAGAGTGTTTGTTTCTTACTTGATATCGGTGTTGGAGACGGGGACGGGTTTAATCCGACGGCGGAAAGAAATGATGCTTTGCAGAGTCCGGGGTCGGGATATTCTCTCTGTGTGGCTGTCTGTCTGTGTCTCTGCCTGTGTGTCTTCCAGTGGCTGCTGCTCTATCCCGTCTCCCTGCTGCCGGAGTGTCCCGGTGCTCTTGTACCACTCGCCCTCCAGTGGAGAATGAACGGCCCTGGTGCGATTTGATTAGGAACCCCTCTTCAGCTGCTGCAGCACGCGCCCCCCAACAAACGTGAATTTAAGTGCGTGCGCGAGCGTTTGTTTGTGTAGTGTGCGCAGATGAGTGAATGAGTGTGCCTTGGGTTGACAGAGTGAGTCATCCAGCAGAACCAGACCCAGCTCCTCCCTGCTTTTCTAACAGCTGACTACTGTAGCCGCCATGCGTTGATAAAGACAAACACTGCCTCCCCCTCCTCCCTTTGTAAAGTCACTGCTCTGTTTTTCTGCGTGGCTACTGTGTGTCTGACTGTGGCGCTCAGTAGCGACTTCATTGCACTTTATTTTATTTCTATGACCTCAGGTACTATTAGTCTTATTGTAGTGATGTAGCAGATGTTTTTTTTTTATATGAAATAAAGTTTATAAATATAGGCTGAAATGAATCTTTATGACATTAATTCATAACCTTAAGCCTGATTATAATAATCTGATCCACAATTAAGTCAGTTAGATGGAATATTACTGCAAGTGTAAAATGGGAAGATAGTGGACTTTGGGGAGCTATAGTCACGTGAAATACATGTTCTTCTGTGGAAAATGTTGAAGCATTTTTCTTTACAGGGCTTTAACAGCATTGCTGACTTGTGAGAGACACATTTAAAAAGAATGGTCATAACAGATGCAGCAGAGATATCCTAATGTAACATTAGACCAGTAGACATTAGACCCACCCTGCAAGGTCAAAGTCTACATATTTCAAACTAAACACTCCTAGTTTGTAGCACATGCTTTGTGTTAAAAAGATTAGCAGTCTTCAAATAACCCTGATGAGGATTTTTTTTCAGACTTAAGACAGTTCCTCCAGAGCCACAGAAGAAATTATAGAACTGTTTTCACAGTAGAACCCCAAACGAAATGGATGTTTATTTGTCAAATCGATGGAGTACCCCTGTAACCACTGCATGAATTTATTGTTTGCCAATCCCTGTGTCACAGAATGCAAAAGTAGACTAAACCGCTGAAACATTAAAAGGAATATCCCTCTGATACAGTGCATGCCCTTGCGTTTCTGTGCTTAATTGTCTAGAAAATAAGTGGTGAAAGAATGGTGAGGAAAGTCCTCCAAAGAAAGGACACTGTGCTTTTCCTCATCTCTCTTAAAAGTGAACATTTTAGGTTTTGGGGCATGGTTTTATGGATAATGTTTGAATTACAATCTGAATTGGACTCAGAATAGAGTGACCTGAGGTTTAGTGTTAGCATTACTTTCGGGTTATGTCTTGGGTTTAGCATTAAGACTGGATTAGGTTTACATTTGGTTTAGATTAGGATATTTACGGCAAAGTGGAGAGGGCTAGGATTTGATTTAAGGCCAAGGACTGCAAGTAGTCAGTGAAGATCCTTTTAAGCACTAAAGCATGTAGGTTAATGTCTCCATGCATTTATGTGTCTATCAGTGTATGTGTGTGTCTGCTCAGTGTACCTTCCAAGCAGCACCCTGTGGTCCTCTCCTCTTCTGCTGTCCTAGTGCCTCATTAAAGCCCAGTTACAGGACACCTCCTCCTCCTCCCCGCAGCAGATGGACAGACGCAGGGTGATAACATATAATGATGTCCTGGGAGTTTGTTTATATAACCCAGAGAATCTTATTAAAAAGTCGCTCTCCTTCCGTCTTGAACTCAGGGTTAATTAGCTCACTTCCTAGTTGCTGGTATGCATGGAGTCCTCTGAATGGTCGCAGTGGTTGTTATGGGCGACCAGGCTTGACTTATCTCCTGTTGCCTATTGGGATTCTGCTGAGGAGCTGAGACTGAGAAGGACACAGTGTTTATGTAGTCTGGACCCCCCCCACACACACACACACACACACACACAGCTGAAGATTCACAGCATGGAGGCAAGCTGTGAGGACACTGCAGACATGCAGGCAATGCAGACATAGTATGCTTTTACGCAGTAAACAATAGGCACCAACACTCACACAATGTGTAACACGCTTTGTTTGAAAATGTGTTGGAGATTGAAAAGGTGTTATCACTGGGCATGGCAAAATAGTGGCAGCAGTATGTGAAATGAGACAGACGCTTGAGTGGATTTAAACAAAATAAAATGATTAATTTGACTTTTTAGGCACAGTATGTGCAATACAAACATGTCCACAATGTACATACTGTATATTCTCTCTGATGACACAAATGGTCTTGCATTGCCAGACAAAAGTCCTCACTATGTTTGTTCATAGTGTCCAATTCCAAAGCAAATGTGCACGACTGTTTTAACAATTATGATTTCAGTGCTTCTCAGGCTTTAAGTTGTGACCAGTGATTCAGTCATGGAAGTGTTCCTCCTAGGGTTATTTCAAATATATTGTTACCTAGGAGATGATAGGAAGTAGGTCGTCAAGACTTCCCCATGCCCCTGAGTGTGTGACATACAAACCAGACATACACGCCTACATACATAGAGTACATACATGCCAAGTTGCCCCACAGATGCTGCCAAACACAATCTCTATAGCTGGGTTTGCTTTCTTGCAAAGCAGTTTTATAATTTTCAGTCTCTTTTGTACTCTGTTTCTCCGCCATCATTATTCAGTCTTTGCTATGTTACAAAGACTGTGGGGTAACCTTGAAATCTCTATTTTATAGAAAATAGTAAAGCATGACGAAACGATGACGAGTGACAAATTTGAAGGCAAACAAAATGCAAACACAACCCGAAATTAAGGACTGGAGAAAAGAAAGATAAGACAATAGACCTACTGTACTGAGGAACTGTTTGATAATTGAATACAAGAAGGTGATGGAAAGCTAAGAAAATGAAGACAATGAAGTGAGGTATGAATGAAGGAAATGAATGTTATTAAAAAATGTATGACATAGACAGACATGAAATATTAAGCTGTAAAAAGAAAAACACAATTCTATTCAATGACAAATCCAAAGACACACTCCACTCCAGCAAAGTACAACAATAGCCACATTTATTTTAATTACAGGCAAATTCCCTTTACACTATATATATTTTTTTTTATCAACTTCATGTTTTATCCTTTAGGTCATACATACATTTACATTTCCAAAGTGCATACACGTAAGTTGATGAGAAGGGGAGGGGTGGGGGGAACTGTTAAATAAAGTGATTCAAGACTAAAAAGAAGGATGTCTCGCGTTTCTTATGAGACACATGTCAAATACTGCTCATCACAAGCATTACTCAGTAGTGGTACTGTACTCAAAAGTGCACACAGCCTATTCAATATCAGACAGCTTCATATAATATAATATAATGGCAATTTAAACAATGATGCACTTCACACATTCAACATCAAACAAGGCAAACCTATTCAAAGGCACAGGACTCTCACATCAATATCTTTTTAAAAAGTAGTGTGTACTTACATGTCAGGTAATCCTTCACATTCAACGTTTTTTGTTGTTGTTTTTTCAGCTGAAATATGATTTGATATCAAATGGCCCGTGAGTTCAATGGCACTGGACAGCTAGGAAGTCAAAAACACTTCCTCATGGTTACTAAATGGGCACAGTTTCTAAGTTAAAGAGGAAATAGTCCAGTTGTTTATTAGATCATGTTAACGCTGGTGTTTCACAGATATAAACTTAGCGTTTGGTGTCTGTTTGAACATAACTGAACTATTCCCCCACTTCAAATCAACAGTCACCAATTGTGGGTGAACATTGGGTGACATACTTCCTGTGGTCCTGAGTATCTGCTCTGTGTACTGGGGAACTGCACACACATTCCACTGTAGGTACACAATGAACCATTTAAGAGGAAGGCCACTACACCAGGATCCTCTTTTTTTTGTTTGAATATCCTGGTTTGACTGTTTTAGTTCAACGGGACAAAGGTAAACGAATACAATGGGCAACCTGGTAACTTGAGCCAGCTACTGTTGGATCTAAGAAAAAGGGTGTGTTGTTATGTGGCTATGTCTTATTTTAGTCCTGTCCAGCTATAACGCCACAGTGATGTATCAAGCCACACTGGGTCCACATTGTTTTGCAGGTTTTAGTTTAAATGTTTCCAAGAAAAAGATTTACATTTAATAAACATTTCTGCTACAGAGCTACTGTAACATTTACAGCTGTTCAAATACATGCACATACTGTACAACACACCTTCTCTTCGCTTCCTCTGTGGGCACAATTGCCCACAAACAACACAAACGTGTTAAAAACTAGCCAAGAAAAAAGAATGACACTGCATAATATTACCATGCCAAATCTCATACAAATCAAATAATGGTTAAAAAGGGTGGGTTTTAAAACAAAATAGCAGCAACACATAGGCTTAGTTCTGTGAGAACAAGATCGAGAACCAGCAAGCCACCAGTGCCTGTGGGTTAAACTAAAAGGAGTTACATAGTTACGTATGGAGCCTTCAGTGCAAAAAAGTAAGGGTGAATTTAAATCTTATAAAGATGGAGGCTTTAAAGGCTGAATATGCAGTGGTGTCTTTACAGTACAAGTTGACTCCACTTAAAGGACAATGTCCACTGTAATTGAAATCAACACCTTGGCACCACACACCTCACCAATCACCACTACTGTCAATATCATGATAATAAAAAAGAATAAAAATAAACTACTCTCTCTGTGCAATAGTTCAAGTAAGTTATTTCCTGCAAATAGTTAGTGCTTTGTAACACATCCTGTGGCCGTACCGAAAGAGACGACAACATAAAGGTAACATATAAATACACAAAAAAGTTACTATTTACATTGAACAGTTTTCTGGACAAGACTGCACTCTACGCAGAGAGGACCTCTACTTACCAATTCAGGCTCAGATTTGATCTAATCCTCCCATTGGTTACAATAAGGACCAAAGTTGGGGCAGTCTCATCCTAGATCTGCGGTCACAAACACATCCACCAATCAGTGTCCCAGTGTGAAGCAAAGCGACGAGGTTAAATCTCTAAAGGGGCGTGTTGTAGACTTGTTCTGATGAGCCCTCCTCCATGTCGTCCTCCGACTGCAACGCCTTGTGGTTTAGCCTCTCTGTTGTTGAGGAGGCAACAAGGTTTCCGTGGACACCTTCGTCGCTAAGCTTGGCCTTGCTGCTGTCCTGAACAAACTCTTGGATCTCCACGGGTAGCCGGCGAAATTTGTCCTGGTACTCCTGGTCCAGATCGCTCTGTAGCTGTGGAGGAAGAACACACACGTCAGCCAAGAATTCTTACATGAGAAGAAAAGATACAACTAGTAATTTGAAATATATACATACTACATTTGATGATGCTCATAATGACAGAAAACAAAGCAGACTGTGTCAATATGGTCACACAACTAACTTCAACGAACGTCAAATCCTAAACTAAGTAAGTCATTATTTCCCCAGTTTTACAAGCTACAGTACTGCAAATGTTCCCTTGAGCAAAACTCTTAACTATTACATATTTCAGTTGAGCTGCTCAACAGCCGACAGTAGAATGATCACTTGACTTTTCAGTGTACACCAAGGCTATAAAAGCACATTTGAAAGTTTAACAGCTTATTTCATTGATTTGCATCAACTCATGTGCAGGCAAAGCAGTTCTCAGAGGAGAATAAAGCAAACAAACAGCTATGGAAAGCATTTAGTTAACCACATGTCATGGACCTGTTAAGTCCAGGAACATCAGGATCAATCAGGCTATGTTTTATTGCAAGAAACTAACAAATACCTTATCTATTTACATTTCTTTTCTAATTGGTTGGCTTTTCATGTCATGTCATGCTGGCATGAATAAAAACCAATAGCTGCAAAGAATTCAGAAAACCAATCCAACCAATTTAGGGTATTCTCTGGAAACTAGACAAACATGATTTGTGCCTTGTGGAGTTTTCTTGTTAGCTAACAAAAGTTATGTTTCCATTCAGAGTTTCTAACCAAAATGCATTGTATGTATCCTTGTTGACTTATACATTTGTCAAATTAATTCCATTCCTAATGAAACATCTGAAAAATATATTTTTTTTAAATATTAGATAACATATTTCAAACCCTGCATTGTTTATCCCTATCTTTACTTGCTAGAAGTCTTCTTATTCCCTGCCTTTCCTGGCCCTTCAATATGATTTGCGTGTTACCGCGGACAACTGCTGATCAGTGAAACAGCGTCAAACTAGCTGCAAGAATTGGGACTGGGTTGCATCCTTATGCGCATGCACAACACAAACAAACTAGGGATCACACGTAAGAACATTGCTCCATGGCGCTACCAGTTTTTTAAAACTCCACACATTACCGCTAAGAAACATTAACATTCATTTTGAGTAGCGTTTCTGGCCACCAAACAAATGTTAGTCCAATATTCACTTTCATTTTAGCTCCTGAGAGAAATATTTGAATCTTTAGCTGCAAAATGCTACACTATGTTCATCAGCTAGTCACTAACTTTGTCTGCATACAGGTAGCACACAGTGTTGTTTATCGGAGCTTTTTAGCTGAAAACAGCTCCCTGGTGTGTCTGGAAATGAAGCCAACCAACAGCTGGTTTGGTTGTTGTGAGCCATAAAACCAAAAACGCTAAAAAAAACACTCCAGAGACCTGAAGAGAACTAACCAGCCGACCAGGCCCTGGATGGGCCAATCACAACCGTTTATCTCATATGGGGCGGATTTGATATGATTAACGACTTGCAGAGCCTTTACGCAAAATACGCAATGACGTCGACACAACAGCGAACATAAACCTAGCTTAGTAAATAGGAGCGCAGTTGAGGCATTTTTGAAAAACCAAGATGGCTGCAGCTGATGTGGAACTTTTTGTTGGAGTACCACAATTGTGATGTCAAAAAAATGGCTGCTGCTACACCATCACAGAACGTCTCCGAAGCTGTAGTCTGTTAACATTTGTCCGTCGCTCAGCAATATTTCACATGTTTCGCTGCTCTGATTGGTTGTAGGTCTATCTAATTGCGTCCAAAAGGGCATTTTGTTCTACAGTCGTTGATAAATCCTCTTGAAAATCAAAAAAAGAACTGAGAGGTTCTAGACTGACTCGTATTTGTGATTTGGTCTGGCGATGTCAGGCTAGAAGGGAATTGCAGAGTTGCATAATAATTCTGTGTGGGTTTGTCACTATGGGCGCCCCCTTTCACATTACACACGTCATGTGACGTGATTGTTAATATAAAAATATTGATTACAGCAACTTTAAATATTGCCAACAAGAATCCCAACACTGTGCACATTGTTTTGCATGTGCTAGGCTACAGTACATCCTGTAAGTTTTACCCATGATTGTTATCTAAAGATTATTTCCATATGAATGATACTGTATTCTAAAACTTACGAAAGAGACTGAAAAGAAGCAATCGATAAGTGATGGCCTTGAACCCTGGCATTCAGCACTGAACAGGTACCTTGGTCGGCTGAGGAAGACCAGGATCCCCCTGTATCTATGTATATACACTCCCCTCCCCTGACTCAGAAATAGAAATGAGAAGCTGTTTTCTCCCAGGCATAGACGCCCCCAATGATTACAGATGACAAGATTGTATTCATTTCATTGTGAGCCAATAATTGCTGTAATGCTGATTTCTCTGTTTAACTACCCGGCTGGCTCCCACGGGAGGGTAGTAATTAAAAGAAAAGCTGGTAAGATGAATGGTGTCAGAGTCTCGCAGCTCAATACGGTCACGTCAGCATTATGAGAGATCGAAAAAATACCTGCGAGTTCTGAGAGGATTTATCTGGGATCCATATTTTGTCTGAGAGGCCTCTGTTAATCAACTAAGGGCCCATTTCAGACACCCAACTTCTCAAAAGTAAACAAATAACAATCTTAGTAGAAAACGCATCATGGACTCACTCGGAGGAAAAGCCAAGGTCTGAAATATTGATGCTGTGAATCTGCAAAAGGTTTGAGACATATACGCACCCCTACAACAAACTTCAGATAGAGAAAGCTACTGAACAAAAAGCTTAACTTTCTTAGATAAACTCCTCTCCATCTACCCTCCAATCAATACAGTGTCCATGAAATTCACAGCTGGCAAAAAAGAAGCCCTGAATCATTCAAGAAATGGAGGAGAGGAGATAGAATAAAGGTCAAGGACCGCCATCCTGCTCTCCCCACTTCAGTTTATGAGACGGCACATCAATTTCATTCAAGAGTGCTACATAGAAAAATGAGAGAACCTGGTTGTTACAAAGTACTTGCCTTCACATCACTTTAATGCATTGCTATACTGTAAATTAGACTGATGTTATATCCTGTAGATTATGATTACGTATGTATACATGAGTATGGGCTGGGTACCAAACCACAGCTTTTGAGAGCCGACCGAAATGTGTCCATAGTGTTGAGTATCGATAAACTGTCATTAAAACGTCAAAAATCGGTTTATTTGCTCAGATACTTCCTGATTCAAATCAAGACTATTATTATTTTTACCATAAGACTTAGTTTACTTAGACAAAGCTCTGTATTTAATACTGTTGAATTAAGTAGTTTGACATATTTTGTTAAATCTAAAAATGGTTGAAAGAAACGACAAAAAACAATGAATGTACAGATCTATATAGAGACTACAGCTCTAAGGGTAAAATTGGCTAAAAAAGTGACGTTTACGGCTGTGCTCTGTCATAGCCTGTTGAAGGCTCAGGGAATTATGTTGGAAAAAAATCTGGTCTGGTCTGGTATTCAGTAGTTTAATACTTCAGTTTCACAATCTGTTGCCAAGTTGTCTTAACTTGGGGTTATCTAATTTTAGCAAAGCATTTTCACCTTGCACGTTGTATATATCCATTGCAATTCACATACAGATCCTTTTCCATTTTGTAATCTGTATATACCACTGTTACTTGTCTGTGTATTATAATTTTCAGTATAAAAGCATATTCTCAAAATGATAGTGTGTGCACTGACAAGTGAAAATGCTAAACCGTGGAGTGCAAGTGCAGACAGCCAGATAACAACAATAGCTACTGCACTTGATGCTGTCTGTCTTCCTGTGTAATGAAGGAGCTCTTGACTTGTGGCTTTCTAATGTTTTGAGTGGAACAGCAGAGCCTACTAAAGCCCCCACCAAGCACAGCATCTTAAGGTCACCTTCCCTGGAACATGTCTCTCTCTCTTTCTTTCTCTCTCACTCTCTCTGTGGGTCTCACAGAGCGGACATTCAGCACATCACAACCAGATGGCTAAAGATGCACCACAGCTCGTCTCTCTCTCCCTGCTCTGCACTGCGCATGACCTACTTAGGGGTGGGACAGTCTACACACCGTGTGCGCGTGAATTAGGTGTGTATGTACAAGTGCAGCTCGTCTTTACCCTGCCTGCTGAGGCACAAACACCCTCTGATTAAAACTGTCATCTTTCTCCCATCTGATGACACCCTGGCACATGTGAAGGAGGTGGGAGCAGGGGGGGGGGCAGAGCACGAGGGGCACCAGGCAGTTCTCAAAAAGACGTGCGCATGTGTCTGTCTGCGTGCATGTAAGTGTTTAATTAAAAAGAAATCTCAAGAATTGATAGAAAGATGTGTGGGTTAGAGAACAGAAAGCTAGAGCTGCAATCTTTTGAGAGTTTCCCCCAATCTATTTATGATTACCAACTGTGTGTGTGTGTGTGTGTGTGTGTGTGTGTGTGTGTGTGTGTGTGTGTGAGTGGTCCAGTTTCTGTTTGGACACCCACCAGCAGCAGTTATCCGGCCAGCTTTCAAATCTGTCCCTCATCTCTGAAGACCTGTCATCCGTCAACAGACCCCCCCGTCCGCCCGCACACACACACACACACACACACACACACACACACACACAATTCTGCCTTTCTTAAAATACAGCATTCAGTGACCTTCTTCACCAGCTGTCCTCGTTTTGAGAAGCTATCAAGGGAAGCAGAGAAGGCCTCCAAAGAGCCAAATTAATTCTTTGCTTTGAGCCGTGACATAACGCCTGCTGCAGCACCACAAAAAACCCTTCAACTGGACCGCATAGCTTCAGTGTGTAGCTATGTTAACTGTGCCTCGTCATACAGTCACAATAAGGAGGTCTGAGGGAAATATGAATTTGTTTTAGCTAGCTGCTGCTCCTACTGCTATTGCTGACCTTGAGATATACTGCATATTCAAACACAGCCCAATTAGGCTAAACCCAAGATCCCATGTCCAAGAGAGGAGACAGGGTCACCACCCTGTCAGCACTAGGCTTTTTGAAGAAAAAGGACTTTGTCATGTAATGCATGCAAGTTGTGTGTGTGAGAGCGCAGCAAGGAAAGGAAACGGCATTCCTTCATTTACATTATTTCCACTGTATGGGCCATAACTATGAAAATGAAAAAGAACGACACAGGTAATGAAAGCGAGAGAGACAGAAGCAGCCGCTGCTCAGAATAGGCAGCATGCTGCATTTCTGTATTCTGTATCTCTCTTTCTGTGTGTGTGTGTGTGTGTGTGTGTGTGTGTGTGTGTGTGTGTGTCAGTGCCCTTTCCCAACTCCTCTGTAACTCATAAATCATCTGTGGCTTTACAGACATTTTTCTTAAGACTCCTCTCTTCAGGTCCAGAAATCCTGCATACCTCCACCACACATGTACCGTAATGAGTGTTTCCCCTAAAAGGATTGGTTTCAAAAGAGAAGGCTAGCTGTGAAATGTGCTTGGTGGTGTCTTGGTATTTTTAAGTCAGATGTGGATGCTAACCAAAAGATGCTACATGTTGCATTTAAACTTTTGTTTAGCATTGTTAAAATGAAATATGATAACTTCATGTAATTACTGTGGACAAACAGGAGTGCTTGGTTGTTTTTAGAGTCAGTTTTCGTTAAAAACCTGTATTCACTGATTCTTTGGACACCTGTGGGCAGTGGAACAAGCTGCAAACAAAACACTGACATATTATCACCTTATGAAGTTGATACTGTATGGTGAACAGCAAACTATTGACTTATCCAGCTAACATAGAGCAACATTAGCATTCATTTGGAGATGTGTTTCCCAACTTGATGTATTTAAGTCTAATACACTCTCCTTTTAGCTATTTTTTGGTTTCCGCCAACTCCTGGAGAAACATGTGGCTTTTTAGCTGCTAAATGCTCCACTATGTTCACCAGCTGGTTACTGACTTTGCATGTCTGGTGTTTGGTGCTGGGCAGGTAGCATACAGGGGGTTTATCCAGAGTTTTATTTGCTGCTGGAAACAAGGTTGATGAGAGCAGTGAGAGTAAACGAAAACAGTCCAGGCCACAGAAAGACGAGCTGATGGGAACTGTGGAGTCAAGTGATAATTCTCTGTGGGTTCGTCACTAGGCCTGCTTTCACATTACACATCAATCAATTTAATTTGTCACATAGTCATTCAATCCATTGTTAATACATAAGTAATGATTAGTGCAGCTTCAAACCCTGCTGCTTGCTGTCATAAGAATGATGTTAACTGTTTTTAAGTTCTTCTCTTTCATTTCAGTGAAGAGGGTAAACATATGGGAATTTATTTTCTCTGACTTTTCTTTTGTTGCAGCATCTGAAAAAGAACTCCTACTGCTGTAGAGCCGTCCAGCTAATTTCTTGAAAAATCTAACTTGATGGCACATCCAACATCCAACACTTACTGTAGTTTTAAAACTAGTAGAGGCTCAAAAATCTTATTTATTTATTTATGCCTAATTTATTATACTAATCTTCCACAAAATAATGTGCAGTTATCCTTTTAGTGTTGGTAAAATGCTACATACTAGTTGACTTTTGCACCAGCTACCATACAACACTTTTGTCTGTAACACTCCCCTCCTTCATATACTCAGGTGCAACAGTCTTTTTGTTGTTCCCACCTCTTGTAAAAGGTGACTTGTGCTGAAGCCAGAAACCTCCAAACAATATAGGACAGTTTCCAGCAGGAGTTCAGTGGGGAATGTTCCTTAGACAGAGCATAACCCTGGAGAGCTTCATTAGCACATGGGGCCATACATAATGAACACTCATGCACTGATCTAAAATAGCAGCAAGCATAATAGAGAAGAAAAGTAACCAAGCGTGCAACATGTAAGCGCACATACACAATGGATTTTACTTCTGGTTTGCACTCAGTGTTCCCTGTGGGTATCGTGTGTGTGTGTGTGTGTGTGTGTGTGTGTGTGTGTGTGTGTGTGTGTGTGTGTGTGTGTGCGCGCGTGTGTGTGTGTGTGTGTGTGTGTGTGTGGGCATTATTGATGCTAGGCAGAGATGATGCAGATCAAAGTGATGAGGGAACATAGTGGCCACCCCTACATCCCCCAGTGAGAGGGTGACATGGAAAGCGACAGAGGGAGAAAGAGGCTGTTCGTCCAGTCCTCCATGTCTCCTCCAACCTGTTTGTTCGCCCTCTCTGTATTCCTCCCTCCTTCTCCTGCTGCTTTCATCCAACTCCAGTAACCATCCCTGGGATTGCGTCATGAGCACTCCGATCCAAATTAACAGATTGCAAAGAGTCATGAAGGATAGAAGAGGATATGAGCGGTAGGGCGGGGGAGAGTGGGGGGACCCGAGTTTCCATGACGACTGCACAAGACTCCTGCTTATCGAACGCACGAGTGTGTGTGTGCACGTATGTGTGGTTCTGTTGGTTCAAGGCTTGCACAGTGGGGAGACACCATCAGATTTGTTTTTCCTTTTCATTCAAGTAAAAATAATTAGCATGTCTCCCACATAATAACATGTATTCACACTACACACACACCTACACTAACGCACACTGTTGTGAAACATATGGCCTTATCACTGTTTCTCTTTTACAGCCAAAAAAGGTGTATATGAGGGGATGACTAGTACAGAGGAATTACAACATGGCCTGGTAAGCCTTCAGTCTGGAGGATAAGACGGGGATGTCGGTATTATCTCTCCTTTTTGGTTAAAAAAAAATGGGATCTGACCACATTTGTGATGCTGGAAGAAAAAAGCCTGGAAGTACAAAGCTTAAAGTCATACCATACTAACTCCTGAAAAGTCCAATTTGATGTAATACATGGTTATGTTAAGAAAATGTTTCAAACTGCTCTTCTTTGAATCAAGCTGAGTGAATAAGCTAAATGACTTGCCTTGACAATTGATAAAAAGATAATCACAATCAACATGAGGTGTGAGCAATTCAAGGTGGACATATGCCAATGTGAACTGGACCATGTGGCCGCAAGTAACAGAAGATGAAAAGAAGCAACATGTCAGAATATAGGGTCTGGAGGTGTGCGGGAACAGCATCTGTCGTCGTGCTGGGCACTGCTGACTCATGGGGGGCGTTTTGATTGGATCATTAGCAGGACAGTCACACCTGAATGCACATGCTGGGAATGACGACAAACCTCGCCATGTCTCTTTCTCTCACTTTCCATTCTCATTCAATTAAGTACGTGATTCTCAAACTATCACAAGCTAGGACTCAAGGGTGAACCTAGGGACGTCCGGGGGCATGCTCCCCCAGGTACATTTTTTTTCCATTTACGTAAGTTATTTGCACCATTCTTCAAGCCATTTGATATATAGAATGATTGACCATTTGAAAAAAAAAATGGTCTCGCTGTAATGAAATGGCTACTTTAGGTACTAACATCATCCCACATAATTATAATTTGTCGCACCTTTCCAGTCATACCCAATTTATGCAATTCCAAGGCTGAAATATTCAAATACACCATTTAAGAATAGGTGAAAATAACATGTATACTGTATTAGAAAACGGCATTGTTTTTACCCCAAACTACATGGGCATGTCTGTAAAGAGGAGACTTGTGGGTACCCTAGAACCCATATTCATTCAGATACCTTGAGGTGAGAGGTCACATGACCTTTTTGAAAAGGGCAATGCCAGCTTTTCCGTTGCCAAATTTTGGCTAATTTTGAGCATTATTTCCCCCCGTCCCAACTAGCTAGCATGACATGGTTGACACTGGATTCCTTAGGTCGTCTAGTTTCATATGAACCTATATAATTACTCGGAACGGAACCCGCTACAGCCTCTTAAAGACGGTACATTCGGATGTTCTTAATAATGCAGAGTTGCCTACTTGCATAGCAGATATAATGTAGCTAGGTTTTAGGTTTAGGTATATCACATGGATGTGTGTACACACATACACACACACAACTATCATTGTAGTGAGCTGCTCAGCTTGCAGGGTCTCCACCAGGGATAGTTATAGCTGTCCATTAGTGGCTGCGCTGAACCCAATGGAGAAACTGGGTCAGAACTGTATGAGAGAGAAAGTATGTTGTATCTTCCTCCCTCTGATTCATGAAGAGTAACGCACACACCATTAAAACGTAGGGACACACAACAAAAGTATTTTTATATTAGCCTTGCCCTGGTTGTTTGTGACTTTGTCCATTAGCCCCATTGGAGCTATCTACATCCTGTCTTTCAGTCCATAATGCTTTCTATGTTTATGTGTCTGATGTTGTTTACGTTCATCCACGGACTAAATGACTAATGAAGGGTTTTCCTGTGAGCTGATTCAACAACGCTTCGTCTCAAATATCATTTTGGGGAGTTTTAACCATGGTGAATGGACTGCATTCACAAAGAGCATTAATTACGAGAGCCAAGTGCTTTACACTGGTTCATATTCATCTCACTCACAAATAGATAGTATGAGAGCTGCAAGGCCAATGGCCTGCTCACGGGTTGAGTGTTTTGCTCAAGGACATTTCCAAATGGTATCAGGCAGAGCTGGAAAATATAGACTTAACTCAGCTGTATGTAACCAACATGCTGCAGGGGGAGTGGGGTGCTGTCTAGGGCTGGAACTAACGATTATTTTAATAATCAATTAATCTGTCGATTATTTTTTCGATTAATCGATGAATCGGATAAAAATCAACTCAATACGTACATACTTGTTGTTTTAGTTGCTAGTTGTGTAAAGGTAAGTAGCCTAACCCAAAGAGAGCAGATACACACTCTCTCACACACACACACACACACACACACACACACACACACACACACACACACACACACACACACACACACACACACACACACACACACACACACACACACACACTTGAAGCTTATTCATTAAATGATTACCATCATTGTAGTAAGTGCAAGCTAAGTTCATTTATACACCACATTTAAACACAGCTTAAGATGACCAAGTGCTATAAAAGAACTTTAAAATGAAATTCAAAAGTACAACACACAAATAGATTTGTCAACAATAACTGATATGGGACAAAGCACAGAATATATACATGGCAACAGATTGAAAAATTAATGGGCCAAAAAAGGCGAGTGAAAACGTCTTGCAAACTATAGGCTACCAGCCCTGCTTTACTACAGTTATTAACGAGCTAACGCAAACTTAGCTAGCTGGATAAAGAGTAAACGGCAGCACCAGAAGAGCTACTGGAGGGACGTTACTTCAAAACGGAACAAAAGTAGGATTCTGTAGTGACTTTATCCTGCTGTTGAACTCCCTTCCGCCTCATCAAGGACTCCAACATGTTTACAGTGCTGAATCATCACCGTGGTGCTCCCGTGCCATGCCATGTCGCTTTTGCTTATCTTGCAATTAACACACCTTTTCGATTTATTTAGTGTGAAATGCTCCCACACCTTGGATCAGAGGCGGAGTGGCAATCGGGAGAATCAGGACTTTTCCCGGTAGGCCGGTAGTGTTTCGAGGCCGCGAGGACCGCTCTGCTCTTTTTTTCTCTCTCTCGCTCCGCTCTGGTCTGCTGCGCGCTCAACTCAATTTTTTTATACTCAAACATATCTGCGACTTATTGATTGGCGTAATAATCGCGCGACACAACGAATCGATAATGAAATTCGTTGACAACTCTTTTAATAATCGATTTTTATCGATTTTATCGATTCGTTGTTGCAGCCCTAGTGCTGTCCAAAGCATGAATGTAAAGAACTGGGCTCATGTTACGTACAGCTGACTCTCTAAGGCTATATTGACAGAACTGACAGGGACATGTTACCAGAGTCACATTTTATTGACCAAGTGGCAACTTCCGTGATTGAAAAGTGAAGCCAGTGCGGCAAACCCTTAAACCTGGATTCTTTCTTATTCCCAGCAGGGGGCGACTGCAATGGTTGCAAAAAGAAGTCCGATTGTATAGCAGTCTATGGGGAAATGATCCTACTTTTCTCTTGATTTATTAGCTCAGTAAACATTTTCATAATGAGTTTATGGCCTCAACTGCTAGTTTCAAGCCAAAATTAGTTAATCCCAATTAATGCACCTTGCTGACCAAACTAGCCGGCTAGCACTGGCGTTAGCTGGTATTACCAATGGGTGAAGTTCACTTCTTTTGTACAGTCTATGGTATTGACGATAAAATAATATTGGTATTGATATTGATGAAATAAACAGTGTTGATAGCTAAGTTAGATACACATTGTAACGTGAATAGATATTTTAGGTAAATCTGTCAATTTAATCAGTCAAATAGTAAGCCCTGGCTATCTAAGTGTTTTCAGGTGCCTTTAAAAAAAGAGCATTCTGGAAAGAGTACATGTTTAAAGAATGCAAAACAAGTGAAACGTGAAATCAGGGAAGCAAAAAACTGGTACAATGGAAAAAACTATGAAAGAGGCTGGTAGAGAAAGTCATAGCCTCTGTATTTTACAGTATGAAAACTGTTCACAACAGACACCCGGAGGGGCCTCAGTGATTACAGCTTGTTTGCCTTCTTTCCTAAAAGGTTTTTGAAAAGAGTAGGCTATAAACAATGTCATGTTGCTTTACATTGTTTTGTCTCAGGATTTCACATTAATACCCATAATCCCACACAGAAATGTGTCCTTGTTTGCTATTTCAGCATTGTATGTAGCAAGCAGAATTTCTTTAACAAACATAACCCTGGGCATTCTCTGCTAGCTGTCTCCGGAGTCATGTCTTCTGACATCTCTTGCATATTTTGCATATAGATGACTGGCGTCGCATTAGAACAGATATTGCAGAGATGGCTGATTACTAGATAATAGCCCTTCCTCAGGGGAATTAAATTTGCCAATGTCCGGATGTCGATTGAGGGGAGGGGTTGAGACAGCGGGTTAGGTAATGGATAATCAGATACAATTTTGAGGGAAACAACGGTTGCTAACAGAATGAAATCTGACTGGAACTCTGAAGTGATCACTAAAATAAATCAGCAGCGTCTCTTTCCGTCATCAGAGGAAATCTGCTTAATCCCACTCTGATTAGACCATGATGATCCTCTTTCATACAACTCATATGACTTTGAAATCACTGTAATTTTGGTGTAATTGACATGAATGCTCTAGCAACCATGAAAAGATGATAAAGGTCACCACAGGACCACGTTCAATAACTTGAGTGATTTACAGAACAAGCAGGCAGTTAACAAGGACAATACAATCATCTTTGACTCGACCCTCCCATCCTGTATTTAACACCCTCTGGTCAGCATTTTAGTCTCACTACTTCATTTCTCTTCATACTGCTGAATGTGAATGACCTACTGCATGTGAGGTGTCGGGCTAGATGTCCATACTGTACCTCCCACACTCAACTCTAAGTGGTTTCAAAGGAACAAGGAGCTGTCACTTTGAGAGTGGGTGGTTATGGGGTTGTCTCCAACAGAACACTTTTGATTAATGCGTGTCTTTAAAGAAAAACACACTACCCCATTTGTGGTAAATCTACACTATGCTCTTCTTTTGAGAACAACTGTAAAAACATGACAGGAGAATCACATCGAAGCGTCTCCTTGGCAAGCAGAGGTAATTTTCATTACCCTGGCAGTGTGCTGCAATATGCTTTGTACTGCATTAGAATACAAATCTTGTCAAAATCATTTTGAGAGTTCGAGAGAAAATGACTGTGCCTTTGTGTCTAGTGGATGCACTAGTACCACATGATATATTGTCATTATGATCATGAGAAACTACATGTCCATAATGGTTTCATTTTACAAACATCTTACAAATGAGACGACTATGCCTCTGGATAGGGTCCAGAGATCCTTGTGCAACACTGCATGTTACAGTAGAGCCTGAGACATTTGTGCTTGTAATAGAACATAGTGTTAAGTTGATGTGATATACCTTATTGGTAACCCAAAACGGTGAAGTTCTTTCCCTCTGGTTGCTTCCTCAAGGACACATCGACACGTGGGATCAAATATGAGCACTCCGACTGGGGTGTGATCTCACTATACACAGGCCAATCTGCTGTCCCTGTTATATTGTTATGCTGCCATGCTCTGCAGATTACACCTAAATTTACAGCAATACAGCCACACTGTATGTGTCGTTCTTGCAGAAAAATACACATATTTGCAATAATTCATACAGTGTTCCGCATTGTAGTAATGCTTGGCAGGTCTCAGCCATTACAGAGGTGCAATGCGCAGTCACTTGTTGCCAGTCAGTGGCCCAGGTGTATAAAAGCTTGCATATTAATACTGCCACACTGATGCTATATTAATGCTGAACACTGGGATGCAATGATGGTCTTACCATGCTCTTCAGCTGCACAATCGTCCTACAATGACAACGTTGGGAAGTGGGCAACTCATATAGGAAAAGCAGTCATGCTAAAACATCCACTTTACAATGAGCCCACCCATGTATATGTAGCATACAGCAGAGTGTCACGATGTTATTACATCCTCTAGGTATCCCATTAATAACGACAGCCAAGGACTCCCCGCAGCAAGGGAGCTCTATGTTTCAAGGCAACTAACCAGTTTTCACTGATATACAGCCAAACAACCCTTTAACATACTGTTTCTTTACTGTATGCAACCACATAAAGTACATCAGGTATTGGTATTTAAACACATATATTCTGATATCAGCTAAGATAGGTATTTAAGTGGAAAGACATTCAACAATTTTTGGAGGTCATCTTACAATTTTGCTCAGAGGTACAAGTGCCATATCTCACTAAACCTGGGCCAGGTCGCCCCCCAGTGGTGTAAATGAACAGCCAGTGTTCAGTTACAGATATATAGTTTGGTTCAAGGACAATTATTTAGTCACATTTAACCAAAGTTATGTCTCTAGTAACAGCTTATGAAACATCTATGTTGTCCATCAATTTTCTAAAGAGCTAAATACTGACCCAAGACCTGTGTAAAATATTTTTAATTATTCTGCAAGGCCAGACCAACCAACCAAAGAGGTCTTAAGATATTTAAACATTTAAAATGTTTGAAATGTCTGTTGCTGGACTGCCATTTCTAGCCTCACCAATTAATATTTGGAACATGTCTTTTTTGTTTTGCACATGCAAGGATTGAAAGACATGCTGAGCCGTGCACCCTGGACACCCTGATGGTGGATCCTGCCATGCAACAGACCAGTAACTTAAAAAACGCGCTATGGTGAGAATGTGATGGAAGTAATAAAAAAATATCAGAGTGTACAGTATCAACAAACACGTCACAAATCAAGAGTTATTTCACATTTGAGATTCCATTTAACATCTTTTCAATAAAATGTCTTACCTTTGGCCTTTCATCCAAGATTTGCTGGCGGATATCCTTTTGCTTCTCCAGTAGTCTCTCCTGTCTTTTACTCTGTGCGTCTTCCAACTACAAACACACACACACATACTATAAGGTCTTTGCATGTCAATCAACAGTATTACTGCACCCACAAATGTTTTGTACTGTAGGTAGTGGCGTGACAAATTAAATCAAATGACTTCAACTGTAGTATGGCATTATAGGCATATTATATGCTGATGTTATGGACTATACATTCTCTATCAGACCATAGCCATGTCCTCTCTTACCCGTTTAATGTACTGCACCACCTCGTTGACAAACGATCTGTTGATCTCCAGCTTCTCTCTGTGGGGAGAATTTTTATCAACAGTCAAACCAAGCAACCAGCCCCACCAGAGCTCAATCTTTAGTGTTTAGTGACATCTAGTGGTAATATAAATATAACAACCTACAAGGACTGTTTACTGTTAGTTAATAATGTTAAAAACAGATACTTACTCCTCTGTCACATTCTTGTCTTTAGATTTGGCTTCACTGATCTTCTCTTGCCTTTTCTTGTCCATTTTCTTCTTGATATCCTTCTTTTCTCTGTAGATGGCGAGATGGAGAAAGAAGAAGATACAGAAAGAATGAGAATGTAGGGTCCCTTTGTGTTTGTGTAAATATGTGTGTGTATGCTGTATACTTCTCACAGTCTTACTTCTCACAGATGTCTCTGAGCTTTTTGATCTGAGCGCTCTGGCACTCCTCTGCTATAGTGGTCAGCTTCTCAACCAGCTAGAGAGAGAAACAAAGACAGTCATAATTTGACACAAAAAAAGGGTAAAGAGAGTAAGATGGGAAACATCTGCTTTTAATTCTTGATGCTTGTAGTCAATATTTCACTTTAAAGGCACGTTCACCCCAAATCAGAAAGGCATTTTTTCCTCATACCTGTAGTGCTATTTATCAGTCTCTGTGATTTGGTGTGAGTTGCCCAGTGTTGGAGATATCGCCTGTAGAGATGTCTGCCTTCTCTCCAATATAATTGAACTAGATGGCACTTGGCTTGGGGTGGTCAAAGCACCAAAACAATTAATAGCAATGTCTCCTTTCAGAAATCATGACCCAGTTGCTCAAGATATTCCACAGACCTGGTTGGGAGCAATTTCATGTAGGAACTATTTTCATGACAAAGAACTACACCTGGCAACTGTATGATGCCGCTCAGAACTCCTTCTTGGTCCTCTTCCTCCCACTGTACAAAAGTGAAGCCCAAATATCCCGGATACGGGCGCTGAAAGAGTCTGCGCAGTAGTGATCGGGCGGTGGAGCCGCAGTATTAAAGTTGAGCACCACAAGCCGAGTGCCATCTAGTTCCATTATATTGGAGAGAAGGCAGACATCTCTACGGCGGATATCTCCAACACTGGGCAACTCACACCAAAACAATCTAGACTGATAAATATCACTACAAGTAAGAGGAAAATATATATTTTTGATTTGGGGGTGAACTGTCCCTTTAATGAAGCCACATTTAATTAAACAAAATTCCAATCATGGAAACAACACAATCTTCATTATGCTTGTTGTCTTTTGCTTGAATAAACCTTTGTGACACCTCAGCTGTGCTCACTGTGCAGGTGTACTGGAGCAGAAGACGTTCTTTTTTCCACACCATACAACAGAACACATGCACAGGCAGCAACATGATGGCTGTAATATCCATTCAGCATTATATCCAGTCCAACACAAGTCTGGGCAAGCTCCTGCATGTGTGTGGCATACACGTGCCTGTTTATCCTACTGCTACATACACTATGCACTTGTTTATATATGTATGTTTATATGTACTGTTTATATGGAAACACTGACTACCCTAACTGGTATTATAAACTCTGGGAAAGTGAATAATAATCACTCAACAAGAATGTAATGATGGCACACAAGTTCAGTGGAGACAAGTATGAAATTAGTTATACGTATGTTGGCCATAAATAGGCAGCTAACAGATGTACAGCGATCAATATATGTGTATGTACCTAATAATAATTTAAAAAACAATTGTGTGTGCCTTTTGGGCCACAGCGTAGTTTTGGCTGGAGCCGATATGAGATGAATCTTAATGTCTATTCTTTCAGATTTTCCAGTTATTTAGCCATTTCACTACAAAATGCCTTGCATGTGCATGCAAATGGAGTTTGAAAAGGATTTTGCCCATACTCCATATTGTCAGTAGCGCTTGTAAAGGAGGACACTAGAAATCAGACATTGACAAGAAAGGTGGAGATATATACTGTACATCTCTTGAAAGTGAAGTGAAAACAGACAGTATGAGACATATTTGTTGCAGTCCTTTTGCTTAGTATTTACTTAACTAATATGAGTTACTATTTACTTAGCAACCCCCCCCTTTCCAAATCTACATATGTGTGTATTTGTTGTGTGTGTTTGTGAGTACCTGCTTGATGTGTTCTCGTTTCTGGTACTTTTCGCTGTAGTATTGCTCCTGGCGAAGAGTGAGGAGCTGCTGCTGCTGCTGCTCCTTCAGCTCTGCAAGCCTCTGGCTGCACTCCTGATCCAGCTCACACAGCTCCTGGTCCATGCTCGACAGAGAGTGTTCGGACTGACTGGACACACACACGCACGCACACACACACACACACACACACACACGGAGATACAGCCATGCACACAATTAGAACATCTGCAAATTAAGATACCTCTCTTTTTGGGGGTCCTTACTCATTCTATAACTAGACGTTGTAAATAAATGCATATTGTATGTATCTTTATATACAATAAAACTTCTACTGTATATTAAGGAAACTTGTAACACGGATATGCACATGGATGGCCTCATCACAGCTATTGGTCATCAAAATAAAACGTTTTTAGGGAATGGTGCTATGAACATTGATGTTATTTCAAACACTAGGAGGAGCACTTATCTTCTACCTTGAAGTAACTTGGTTGAAATGTTTTATCTGTCTCATGCAGCGTCCACACTGGCTGAGAGGACTGTAATCGTTGCCGTGTGATGGACTCCTGAGGGCCCTGAATGACTCCCTGAGGCTTGGAGGAAGCTTTATCCCCTTATTCTTATTATACACATAGCTCAGCCTCTTTTCCTTTGTCTGCTCTGTACGGTTTGTTTTGGAGCAATACAATATGCAACAGTGGATTTTAAATATGTATTTACAAGTGATGTATGATGTATGCATGATGTACTGTGTATTTCTGTAGACGGAAGACAGAAAGAAAGGAATGAAGAAGGAAAGGAGGGAAGGAAAATCCATACACCATTTTACATACTATGTGTTATCAAGAAGATTGTATTGTTGTAATTTAATTTTTATGGCATTCCCACTTTCCCTGAACTTGATAGTAATTTACTTTATTTCCCAGAATGACTTTCAACTAAGACAGAGACTGCCAAAACCTTCTCTTTTCTTACATTATGTAGTGACATGTTTACTGCTAACTGTAGCTTTGCTAGAAATAGCTCAACATTTGGCCAGTTAGTTGTAGGAAAAACAAAAGCCTATTTTTTTGTTAGTTGCATTTATTTGGTGGATTTCCTTTTTGTAAAGATAGATAGAGCAAAAGGCAAAGACCTCAAAGGAAAGAGGTGAAGAGGGAAACCAATAGTAGGGCAGTTTGAAGAGGAGAAGAGGAGGCGGCTACCTACCTTTTCTTACCATCTCGTTTGCGGCTCTTCTGCAGGGCAGAGCGCCGGCGCTGATGCTGGTTCTGTAGCTCAGACACACGCGATGTGTGCTCCTTGATCAGCTCGCTGGTCTTGCGGTGGTGTTTCCGAACCAGCTCCTTCATCTCCTTGTACTGTTTCCTCTGCTCTCGGACAAAGCCCTTCTGTTGCTTCAACTCCTCCACTGTCTGAGCCTCTAATTCTAAAGGCAGCAGACGGAGGACCAACAGAATGATGGGGCAATAGAGAGCAAGACATTTTGTAAAGCCAAGTTTAATTTGTTTTGTGAAGCACTTTGTAACGTGGATTTTACATGCTCTATAAATAAAGGTTATTATTATTATGAGTGCAAATCAGTTTGTACAATATTCAAATAGTGTGGACATACAGTACATAAGCACCATGATGTTACAGCTAATTTCAGCAACTGCTTGGTAGCTAAAATGATCAGCACATTTAGAAGTTGCATTGGAGTGATGAATATACCAACAGAATAATCCATTATATCTAGAGACATAAAGTCATAAGCACTGCATTTACAACACATATGACTCATACTTTACATGACAGCATATGGTTAACTGTGAATTTCATGAGCCTAAATTATCTTTTCATGAAAAAACATTATATGTTGTATTTCTGGTAAGTCTTTATCCTGCAACCTTAATCAATTTACTCAATATTCTTGACCGGATTATGCCTAAACTCATGTATCATGTACGTGACCAAAACCAGTCAGTCTGTGAGTCTGAATAATAACCACATAAGGGTGTGCATCAGGATGATGCTTAAAAACAAAAGCTTACCAGTGAGGACGCTCTGAATGATGTCTTCAGTCTTCACTGATGGTTTCAATGAGCCTGGTTAATAAAAACAAGTTCACATGTTGAGTTGCCAGTTGGTTGCATAGCTACGTGACAAAATATCTCTGATCTTTTCTGAAATGGTTCTGATTTTTGTTATTACAACAGAGAAATTATATTTTCATGTTGTTTTCATATAGATAATAAATATGGTCTGGGGGCCAAGTAACATCTATATGAACAATAGAACCTTGTTTATCTCCCCCCCAAAAATCTAATTAACATAAGAGAAGCACACATTTTCTGTTATTATATTAATAAAATGTCATTCTAATCTTTTTTCTCTTTTCAGTTGTGGCTTTTATCTGTAACCCGTAATCCTCAAACTCTTGTCCATAAGATATATTTGACAGATAAATTATGAATGTATTATCATGATTAACAACAGAAGATGAATTGCAACATTTTATAAAAAGGTGCAAAATGTAAGGGTGTGAGTATTTACTAAAGCAAACTATAAAATGTATTATCTCATCGAAGAATGTGCATATTTTCTTATAGAACAATTATTGTGTATTTCTAATGTTTAATAATATGTTTCAACATAATATTATCATTTCAGTGCATTTAGAACGCAGGTGACATTTTACATATTGGGAAAATGGGATGATGGGATTTGAAGGCTGGTTATTCACAGAGTACCTGCAGACTGGGGCTGGTGTCCGACCAGCGAAGGGGGTTTCGGGGCGATAATGGGTGTGTGGCTCAGTCCGTTCTCTGCAGGCAACGTCACCCTCTGGTCCACCTTAGATTCTGAGGGGGCATCACTTCCTGCCTCCACCTGTCCATCACATGAAAGATTCAACATTTAGATCAACCCAGTCAACACATCTGTGAATACAGCACTAACCACTGACTCCTCTGTAGAGCATTTTAAATGTGAAGTACGGTAAAATGAACGGCATGTATATACCTTCTCCGTGTTTACAAGTGGTGGTGCAGAGTTGTAAAGAAACACACACACACACACTCACACACGCACATGCACACACACACACACACACACACACACACACACACACACACACACACACACACACACACACACACACACACACACACACACACACACACACACAATCAAACATTGCATAAATTGTCACATACATTTCTCTGCTGTTTTAAGGTGAAATAATTGCTGTTTTCTTATTTGTTTAAACTTGAATACAAAGTTCACTGAATATCTCATTCCTCTGTGTCACAAAGCCTCCAAATACACATTCATCCAAGTTCTTCTTTAGGAAGAAAAACCTCCTCGAGTGGTGGTATCTCTTTTCAGAAGTCTCTTGTTGTACCTGTGTCCTGCAGGATAGTTTGTAGACATAGCTTTGGTAACCCACTCTCAACATTGTTCCAGTGCCGTGGCTCAGCAGATCTTAATTTCCCCTCTCAGTCTATATGCTCTTATCTCTGAAATGTTAAACCAATTTTAAATAATCTCTGTTCTAGTCACACTAGCCAGCTCTTCTTCTTTCTTCCCCCACTCTCTCTATGTTCGTATCCACACAATGTGCTCTCCCTTTTGACGCTCTACCAGTCTGGCGACTGTTGCCATGGTCACAACATGAAACAGCAGTCCTTTGACATCCTCCTGGCTAATCATATCAGCTGGCAAATCAAATAATACAAGCCCCTAAGGAACAACCCTTTTTTTCCGGTCCCCTCTTGTTATAACCCGAGATGACCCTGTGTCCTACCTTGCCTCTCACATCCCTCCTTAGTCTCCCTTTGTCCCTTTGTCTGCTCCCTGTTGCATTGCACCTACATTAATCCTTGGCTACCTGTACTCTCTGTCAAGTAAATTCAAAATGACACCGCAATAACAAAGATTGCAGCTACTTTACCCTCAATGCAGCGCCTGCAAGGTCTCCTTCTATTGTTGTAATGTTGATGGCCCATTAGTGTGAGCTGTTCGCAGTGCAATCTTTACTGAGTTATGTCACTTGGAACAAAGCAGAAGGTCACATTCTCTTAAGCAGCCAGGACTTGTTTAACTCTCTGAGCTGCTTGGCATTTAGGTTATGTTCAAACTGCAGCCTGCACTAAAGTTAAAGGTAGCTGCCAACTCTTGTACAGTGAATCACATCAGCTAGTCAGCGGTTAGTCAGGATGTGCTTTCAATGTGAAAGTAATTTGGAGATTCTTAGTGCCTGGGACAGTTAAATCTTTTTTTTCTAAACAAAGTTATGTTTACATTCACTGTGTCTCACCAAATCACATTTTGTATATCCTTAAGGTCTAATAAATGTGTTGAATGCATTTCCTTCCACATAAAACATTTTCAGACACATTTTTGAATAATTTTGTGTATTATTTACATCCACATTTTCACTATTTACGCTTCTTCTTCCTTGCCTTTGCTGGTGCATTGCTACATTTCTTGGCACATTATCACCACCAATTGTCGATCAGTTGAATAATGTGAAATAATGTGTGTGTATATATAGTGTATCGCGTCGCCCGCAAGCATACACGCATGCATGTGCGTCCTCGTGTGTGAGCTCCATAAAATGTTTTTAGTGGTCAAAATCTCCACGGGGTACCTTTAAGATTGACGCTATGCTTAAATCTGGGTTAGCCCTATAACCTTACAATTACAGACCTCGATAGGATCAATATAAGGTCTAGGGAATTGTCATAGGCATTCATTTTTGAATTGATTGATTGATTTGGTTGTCAACCTCAAATCATAGCCCCTTTTTGTGAACGAGACTTTCAACACGGTCAGAAAACGTGTCAAAAGCCAAAGTAAAGGTTGAGCTGGCGTTACCATGTACGTCTTATCAGCAATTTCAGCCAGACAAATTAAGTAAACAGATTTGTAAATTGTGTTCATTTTTTACATCTAGCATGTAAACATGTCACTACACCTTAAAGCATATAGGCGAAAGTACACAGAGTCACAATGACAGACCTATCCTCAGAGGAAACCTAGAGTCAGAGCCCGCAGGTGGATGCTGAAGGAGGTTTTAATGAAATGCAGCAACAAGACTGCCACAGCTGTGGCTGCAGTGCAGTTTATCATGGAGCGACTGGGAATGAAAAATGGTCCAAACAAAAGTCTGCTGATAATATCTTTGGGGATCTGTGCTGGAAACAAGCTGTGGTTCATAATATATCCTTTCACTACAATGGTGCTGGTGGATGGCTGTGGGTTTTAAAGTGCGGTGATATTAAAAGATCTGCTTCTTTCTAAATTGCATCTTAATAGGCTTTTGCTGAAGAAAGGGAACTCCACTCTGTCTGCATTTTCTCATTCTCCCTACCATCTGTTTTTAATTCCTAAACCAGTTAGATCCTAACAATGAGGCGAGCGGCCAGCTGGCTGAGGGACCGCTCATCGTAATCAGCGACTGATCAGTGGCACAAAGCACAAACAAATATGAGCACACACGTGTGGGATGTCCAGCCTATGCAACGCACACACACACACACACACACACACACACACACACACACACACACACACACACACACACACACACACACACACACACACACACACACACACACACACACACACACACACACACACACACACACACACACACACCTCTTTGTCACCCTCCTCCTCTCCTCCCTCCTCCAGAGTTAGAGCAGCCAGCTGATTGGCTCTCTGCTCCATCAGGTTGACGTAGCGGATGGGATTGGACAAGGCTTCAATGACATCTGAGTATCAGAAAGAAAATAAAGCAGCCTTTTGAAACATGACTCTGGACCTGCAGTGTGTTCTGGACGAAAACATTTGACTTTTGGTTTTAATATGTTCACCTGACTTACCTGCAAATGTGTCTGGGACATAGTCCTTTACTTCTACATACACAAACAGAGCCGGCAAAGTCAGGGACTGGTTCTTCTCATTCCTTAGGCTGATGTAGTGATAGCCTGCAGAGTCAGATTGAGCGTCTATCAGTTCAGAAACAACAATTCAGGAGCTCAGCCTGCATCTGCAAGTGCTGCAAAGCATCTTTAAAACACACTTCAGGAAACAACCACAGCTCATTCAAACATGTCACATTTAATTGTTCTGGTACTGTCTCTGGTTTCTGAGGGTGTATTTATTTTAAAGAGCTAAATTCGTCCATAACTTTGCCTCAGTGTATTTCCTCTATTCTCAAACTCTATTCCAAAAGTGGAATTTATCATTAAATTAAACTGATGTTGAAATTGATGGTGGACAATAAGAGCTGTGTTGTAACAAATCTTTGTTACCTGGACGGATGGCTGACACAGGAATGATGCGGTGGCCGATGAACTTCCCCCCTTCTTCAAACACGGCTATCCTTAATGAAGCAAGTGTGGGCAGGACAACCTGAGTATAAAAAAACACTCATTGTTAAAATGACACCACTAACTTTGATACAGTTCCGAAACATACAGTCATTACAAATGTCTGTGTGTATATTTGGCAGTAAATGTGTTCTCTGCACTGTATAAAGATAGATTGAAAGCTACAACTGAGAACATAGCCTGACCTTCTTGAAGACAATAGCCTCCTCTTCCCAGACAGGGTTGATGGCGTTGCCTTGAGATGTCTTGGTCTTGAACGCTTTCCTCTTGGTGTCCACCGGTAAGCCGAACATGTCGATCTCCACATACGTGCCTACTTTCTTATCTGACAGGAACTGGCCTGAAATTATCTGGAATGACAGTAGAAGGAAAGAAAGCAAGAGAGCATAAACAATGATCAAACACACACACAGAGAGAGCTTTGCAGACACAAAAAGACCGACACAAAAATACACACACCTTTACAGACAGTGTGTTGGCTACTATCCCATCCACTGTGCTCTCAGTGAAAGGGTCAAAGTGTTTGTCTGGCCGCCTCATAAACTCTGGTTTGAGTCTGTAGCCACATTTCCCGTTGTACTCATACATGCCCAGGTTCAACTGCATGGACAAATCTGCGGAGTGAGGACAGAATAATAATATTAAGGTGAGTCAACAACACTGAAGTAAAACTGACAAACAAACTTTAAAATGCAAACTTTAATATTTACATAATGAGGCATTAAAAAAGAAGAGAAATAAAGCATTTACACAATTTTAAAAAGATGGAATAAAAAGTTGCAAAGAAACTCCCGCACACTGTCTAACTTGCCGAAACTATTAACAGCTATAACATTTATTTTTGCAAGCAAGATAGTGTGCGGGGGTTTTTCTGCAACTTTTGACATACTCGTCCCACTCCGACGCACCTGTCTCAAGGTATAGATGTGCAAAGTATTTTTCTGTTGTAAAAAGATGTAATAGAAATGTCTTTCACTATCCTCGCTCACCAATTGTTTGGAAGTTGAGAGCCACCAGCTGACAGCCGGCGTTCCAGAAGAGCTGAGGGTTGTAGTTGGATGAATCCACTCGAGTGCCTTTAGGGTAAATCCTGCTCAGCTGCAGCTTGTTGTATCTGAACAGAGCTGGTTAAAGACAATGCTGCATGGCCTGCATTAGAATGTACAACAGGTACTGTTACTACAACTACTTCTTCAACTATTGTATTACGACTTTAAAACTAGAATGACTGACGATGACTCACAGTTCTATGTATAGGATTATCATCTCTTTATTACTTTTCTTTAACAGAATTAGCCATATGAGTGAAGTGATGAAGAGCATACCATAAGGAATATAATGGGCCGTAATGCAGTACGTGCACTGCAGACACAGCTCGAAGAACAGAAGTTAAACATGAACGCAAATTAGATTCAAACATTGTGAGTTATATTCAGCAGTGTGGTAAAACTGAGAAGGATACTCCACAAACTCTACAGGACATTTGGTCAGCTGTTCCAAAGCTTTGGTCTCTACGAAGGATGACATCTGGAAGCTGCGATTGATCTCTGCGGGCAGATATGGTGATATGTTGATCACAGTGATTTTCTTCCAAAATCACTGTTAAAAATGTATTCAGTATGTTCATTTTGCATGCAATGTCTTCAGGTATGTTGCACATACTTTTGGAAGCCTCAAAGCTGTTAAACTTGACAGGCTGGATGTAGATGACCAAGTTGGACATTTCCACTGTAGCAAATGCCTCACTGCCTGCTGTACCCTGTACATGAACACACACACACACACACACACACACACACACACACACACACACACACACACACACACACACACACACACACACACACACACACACACACACACACACACACACACACACACACACATATATATGAACGTAATGCAGCACAATGTTTCAACAAAAGGTCTGTCTTTAAGGCTTGGAAACAATGAGGAGGATGTGTCTGAGCTTCTGAAAAGCCTTATTATTCAAGACTTTGGAAACACATCAGTAGAAACAAAATGCATTATCAAATACGTACACTGGAGGGCAGCCTCAGCACATGGCATGCAAATAGTACTCTGAGCTGTACTGTAAATCTCCATTATTACTAGTATTTGAACTGATTGCAGAATGTCACTTGCGAGATGCACACCTCATCCATTGAGCCCTTTTTACAGTCGTCGTCATCATCATCATCATCCTCACTCTCTGCCTCCACCTCACCTGAAAGACAAAATATGGTCACAGGTAAGACACAATAAATAAAGCTAAATGTGTGTACATTTAATTGACATTGCCACATACTCGATGCAAAATGTTGGACAGACTGGTTTAAAAGCTGATAGCCTTCAAACAAGTCTTTATCACGGATCAGTTGCCTCCATTACATCTACAGCAGGGACACAAATAAGCCCAACCCACAGAGCTCATGGTGACTGAGGAAATTCATTTTAATATTGTTTTGGTCGCGGTGACCCGTCCTCTGCGCCTGCATAATGAGAGATCTACTAAAGACTTCCCACTGAATCTGAGGTCACACTGACCTCAGATGGAAATTAATTTTAGCAGCGTAATGGTCAGACTGACCTATAGTGTCTGCAGCCCACCTGATGAGAGCTCTGCCAAAAGCTTTCCCGCAGAATCTGAGGTCATGTACTATGTATGACTCACCAATAGACTTTCTGCCCTGCGGCCTCAGGCTGAGCTCAGCGCCCTCTGAAGGCTGCGAGGAATCTGCCATCTCCTCTTTGGTTGAACCTGTGTGGAAAAAAACTAATTCATCAAAAGCAACAAACCTGCATCCTACTGTACAACACTACAAGGTCAAACTATTGTAAAGCTTAATTTGTTAGTGTTCTGTTCTGTTGTTTAGTCTACCATCATGCGGTACAGTATGTCATACAACTATTTATTCTGCAGTTAATAATAATTGTATAGCCCTTTTTAAATATACAGGAGTTCTTCGTGACATCTAGTTTGCCTTCAAATGTTACTGTGCTCAACTGTCAAAGCTGTCAAAAGATGGGAATGGACACTTTTATGATTTTATTATTATGGTTCATCATGATTGAACAGCATTAATCTGTAAATAAAAAGTACATTAATAATACAGAAAGTTAGGCCATATTTTCTGTGGAAGGCACGAAGACCATTGTTTTAATAATGTATTATTTTCTTGGTTATTATAATGTATGTAAATAATATTTTTCCCGTTTGAAGATCCGGAGATGTCACTGTGCCCCACTGATCGGTGATTGTCTCAATGCACACCAGTTAAAAAGGATTCCTGACAGTTAGAAAAGAGTCAAACACTTGTGCAACTCATTTCCTTACACCAGGGAGCAGTGTGTGTCAATGTAAGAATGAAGATTGCAGCTCAGCGACCAAAGAAAACTAAAGGTTTATAATAATTTACAACTAAATGATATCCTTTATGTACAAACATGAATAGATACTGGGAAATATAAAGTACAAGAAGAAGCATGCATGTACACACACACACGCACGCACGCACGCACGCACACACACACACACACACACACACACACACATATATAGTGTAGCCAACTACAATACAGATATGAACGATAAGGGAAAACTAAAAACAGAGCAGCTGTGAAAATATAAAAATCCATAAATTGAGATAATAACTTCAGAAAGTCATAGTATAATGTGCACACAGAAGCATGCACACACACACCGACACAATGAAGGCCACTACCGGCCTGTGTTTAGGACACCCAAGTGACTAGTAGTGTATACGCCGGACAGGGAGTGTATGCAATAGCCAATAATACCTTCAGCTGATGGAGAGGGCCATGAAAATGATGAATGATAAACAATAGCACTGTTTCGCTCCAGTGACTCAGTTTCTGCATGGCATAGAGGTGTTGGTCCATATTACAGATGGACCCAGACGGTCAGACTATATTTTGCATTTGGAATGTCCAGTGGGACTTGATGGCTTTGTTTGTAGGATGTGAGTGTGTGCGCTTGTGTGTCAAAGGGAGCGCTAGCTGTACCTGCGCTAGGGGAGGAGGGCTCGCAAACACTGGAAGAATCGCTGTAGGTGTTGGAAACTTGCTCCGAGAGCTTCTTCTTGGCGCTACCGTCTGTCTTGTGGTGTTTCTTCTTGTTCTTCACCAAGATCTTCCCCATCAGCTCCATCGGGCTCGGTAGCGGCACGCCAGACTCCAGCTGGACAGGGGGGAGAAAGCGATGAACACAGAGAGGTCATGTTAAAAAAAAAAAAAAAAGAGGAAGATCGTGAGAATAAAGTAAAACTCTGTTGTATGGTTGTATGATCTGGATGGAAGGATGAAGACAAATGGTTTCTTTTTGTGACAAACACGTCAACGCAAAAATTAAAAACAAATGTTAGGAGACAAATTAGCTAATTACAGAAAGAAAATACTGAAGTTGTTTACTGGAGTGAGTCATTCAAAATGTAAATGAATGGGAGTTTTAGAAAATCTTATTCTGCTTAAAATTCCCCTTGGGAGATTCTGCAGAACAGAGCTTGTTAGTGACAGTGAGGATTGGCACTGAGCAATACAAACTCTGTTGATGTAAAAGCTCAAAAGTTTACACTTTCAACACTAAAATCAGCTTCCTGGGGGGAAACTGACTGTTAAACACAAACATTCACCCTCTCAAGGGAGCTGGAAAGAAGTAGGATGATCTCTGATTTATTTATGGGGTACACTGCTTTTGGATCACAGTGTTTAGGGATATTAATAATGCATTATGGAGAAAGTCAGCAGAAATGTTGAATATACACACACATACATTCACGACCCACGAAGTTCACAACTTATCAGCTATAAACAAAACAAAACTTTAAAAACATTTCTCACTTTTAAGAGCAGGGTAACAGTGATTCATGCACCAAACTTAAGCCAAGAGTTTCCGTCCAATAACCCACTTTCCCGGCTGCCACACACATCCATTTACACCTTTCTAATGTTGTTGCTGGGAAGTGATAAAATAAAGATTAGACGTCCTGTTTGCTTTGGCTTCACTCTAACAGTTCCACTTAAATTGAACCAGTTCAGTACTGAATGTGGCACGTCATTTTAACTGCACAGCACTAAACGCGTTTGATTAAACTACAATTTACCTGGATGAATTCAATTACGCTTCCCCCCCTTTTTTGTCTGTCTTGTGTGTTGAACAGGGGGGGGGGGTGAAAAGAGGGCATCAATATATAATAATGTAACACTCACAGGAGTAAAATATAGTAAAATAGTGCTTTTACTTTTGATACTCTAATTAGATTTTGCCAATAATAATTATTTACTTTTAGTGAAGTACAATTTTGAATGCAGGACCTTTACTCGTGAACTACTATTTTGACATTGAGGTATTGCCACTTAAACAATCAATCAATCAATCAATCAATCAATCAATCAATCAATCAATCAATCAATCAATCAATCAATCAATCAATCAATTTGACTTGTAACATACAAGTAACATATCTGAATAATTCTTCAAAATTCAACAATGTGTTTCAGGACTGTGATAATACAACCTTTTGGTGTAATACAACCTTTGGTGTATTATCTTATAATTTGTGGAAAGTTGTTGTTTTCTTGCTAGCTACACGCTAGCACCAACAGTTTTATGCTTGCTCTTCTGCCCACATTACTCTCAATCCCGCCTGCTTTCTGCTTGCGTGTACATTTCGCCTTGCCAATTCTGGTCTGTCTGCAGCTTAAAACTAAGCCTCAACAAAAGTGAACAAACTGCAAGAAAAATAGCCTTATATCTCAACATATTGCATATTTTTTAGCATTTATAATCAGGGCTTAAATTTTTCCGAGGTTGTCCGGGGCTCAGCCCTGGCACATGCTCTTTTATGTCATCAGGGGATGCTTAACTTAACATCTTGTATATACAACGTGGTTAATAATTCAAACAACGACTAAAACACTTTGTAGCTGTAGAGAACATGGTCCTAAATGAGGTGATGTAAGAACTTGCAATCTATCTCTCTGTTTCCTATCTCTCTGTCAATAGGTTTCCTTAAAAGCTACCTTTTGGTGACTGTGGCTCAAGACGTAGTAGTGGTCGTCTACCAATCGGAATGTCGCTGGTTCGATCCCTGACCCCTGAAATCTACATGTCAAAGTTTTCTTGTTCAAAATACTGAACTCCAATTGCTGTGAATGTGAGCGAATGTTAATCTGATGAGCAGGTGGCACCTAGCATGATAGTGCCCAGCCTCCAGCCACCACTATATGAATGTGTGTGTGAATAGGCGTGTAGTGTAGAGCGCATTGAGTGGTTGCTAAGACTAATGCAGCAATCCATATACCATTTATCAAGCCGATCAGCAACCTTAGTCTATGTGGCGGTAATGCACCTTAACCATGGTTGCTAGGGCTCTGACAACGTTGTAGAATATCGCAGTAACAATATCACCTGCTATAACTAATCAGATATTAAAGTGTACTCAGTTCTGCCTTCCTGCTGCTTTCAGTATACTGCTAAAACACAACAAATTGCTTGTTGAATAAAAAAAAATGAAAGGAAATGATTTCCAGTCTTTCAACATTCTTTTACTGAACATATTGAACATTGAACTGAACACAAAAGCAACCAATAAAAAAAAGAATGATAGTTACATTTTAAATTGCAGTTTTCCACTAATACTCTCTTTCAAAGTCGACATTGTGGTGATGATAAAAAAAAAAAACGATATACTGTGCAGCCCTATAGGTTGCCACCAGCTATAAAAAAAAAAAAAGAAGGAAACCTGAAACCACAGAGCCCACCCCCACATAACAAATCCAAATTTAAACCCTGGTTATAATCAAACTGTTTTGGCAATACAGCTTTTGTCAGCATAATAAATGCAGTGATGGGAGCCGTATAACAAACAAGAAGAGAAGTTCTTGGCAAATTCAATGTTTAGGTAATTTCAGCTAATTGTTTTGGAAAGAGCACATTGTCCTCAGAGTAATTGGAAAAACAAACATAGTCACCAGTCACCAGAGGTTTTGTGGGGTGGAGACACACAGGAGGAGCTTGAATTTCTCAGAAAACTGTAATCCTCTTTATTCTTACCTTAGGCTCAGGCTCAGCCAGAACCAATCTAGCTATATTACCCTATTTGCCCCTACCCCTATGGACAAACGGAGCCGATATCCCATTTGATACGCTGTATAAACTGCTCAATGCCAGAGGGGTGTGGTTGTCATTGCACTCACCTCTCCCAGTTATTACATGCTCAGTGGTAGAAATCTGATTCCTCAACGGCACTTTTCTTTTTCTGTCTCTCTCTCTCTCTCTCTAACTCCTCCCTTGGTGTTTGTCTCCCCATATCTCTCTCCTTCTCCTTCTCCTTCCCTCAGCCACTCCATTCGAAAGGCTTCCCCCTGATAATAATACTTCAATGTCAAATCCAGTGAGAAGGCTGTTGGGAACTTAAGCTGCTCTACAGTGGGTGTTACATCAACAGCAACAAGACATCCCGGGTGAATAATGTGCAAGGAAGTATGTTAAAGTACATATGTGTGCAGGATATGTGGCATGTTTTCATGTGTTATATATAAGACATGCCTAGGTGTGCGTGCGAGAGTTTGTGCGACAAGTGTCTAACATTTGCCTCACGTAAGTGCCTGCGTCACTACACACAAAAAAGCCTGTGGGGGAAAAAAAGAAGAGTTTGGCCACAAAGAGACACAGCAAGCTTTTCACTAGTAGCCATGGCAACAGAGGAGAGACAGATAAAGGGCTGCCAAGAAAAGACACACGTTTAGATTATTACAGCGTAAAACACTTCCATTTAATCTGACGCCGCTGTCGTTTGCAGTCTCTCCCGTGACAGCAGAGGGGTGATGAGAGAAAATAAAAATGACTGCGAGATGAATCAGTAAAAGTTGGCTTCCATGGCCAAAAACAGCCACAGGTATGTGTGTGTCTGTGAGCGAAAATGAAAATGAAAACTGGAAAAGAGAGACAGGTAAAGTCTGGGAGGCCATTCAAGAGCGTGCCTGGAGTGGCAGAAAGAAAAAAGGCAGCGACAACACATTTTGATGGTGCTGGAGGACATGTCAATACGTTTGTGAGACAGATGGAGAGGGAGCGACATAAATACAAAGACATTGTAATGTGTATGTGAACAAATGAATGAATATATGTTTGTGTGAGTATCAGGGTTCTTGCAGGTTTTAGTAAGTCAAAACACGGTCTCTGTAGACAGCCCAGGCTCTACAAACAGCAACAACAACCTGGACCAGAAACATACGCAAATAGTCTTCCAGTGATCGAGCCAATAACCGACACAAAGGAGTTGGGGGTGGGGGGGTTAGTGCGCTGAAGCACGGAAGGGAGGGAGAAGGGACGGGATGAGGAGGAGGGAGGGGCGAGCTAGTCTCGTTTTGTTTGAAAATACTTTGAACGTCAACAAGAAGTAACGTCACCCAACATCGCTTAGAGCACCCTTAAAACCATAAAGATTGAAATGTCAGACCTACAAAACTGGCTAACTGGCCGAGTCTAATGAAGGCATTTTGCAGCTAGCTTGTGTTTCTCCGCGTGACTCCAGCGCCTTCAACCCCAGAGTCCCTAACTGAATATTTTATTTTTTTTTTTACAAAGATCGCAGCGAGCCTCGTACCTGGAGCTGGGTACCGCTTGTAACCAATAGCGGAAATCGTTGTGATCTAGCCATGTCTCGTTAAAAGTACACTTTCCCACGGGATTTGTAGTTTTATCACCGTGTACGTAATGAATGAGGGTAAAACCTTTTTTTAGACCTGACTAAATTAAATCTAACACTTCGGATGAAAATCTGGCCGTTTGTAAGACGAAGTTTTAAGGCCTTAAATTTAAAGTTCTGAATTTTAGACTTTTTAAGACGGTTTAAAGGACGGTTTAATTTTTTTTCAACACGTAGCTCTGTTGTTTGTAAATTTGAAGTGCTGTCAGTAGCGAGAAAAACAAAAACAATCGGTGTTGTCTACACCGTGTTATCCTCCTGCTAGACTTAGCACCCAACAGGCTTAAACAGGGCACGTTTTAAACCTGTTTTTAACACAGTGAGTCTGACTGCAGTAGATGTAACAGAACGGCATAAAAGTTGTGTTAAGCCATACCTCTGTTTATTTCCTGTTTTTCGGTGAGGTATTAACACAACTTTTATGCCTTTCTGTCACATCTACTGCAGTCAGATTCGCTGTGTTCCCTCGGAAGGAATAGGTAGGCACTGGTAATGACATCTCAAACATGTTTAGAGGCTAAAAACACGTTTGTAACCTGCCCTGTTTAAGCCTGTTGGGTGCTAACTCTAGCAGGAGGATAACACGGTGTAGGCAACACCAATTGTTTTCATTTTTCTTGCTACTGACAGCACTCCAAATTTATAGACAACAGAGCTATGTGTTGAAATTGACCGGAATTCTTCTTTAAGACCCCGCGGGAACCCTGAAGTATGCAATAAGGTGTGGCTTTTTGCTTCCTGAATGTAGCATGCTGGCCAGCAGTGTTCAAGGACACTTCTACGGTGCACTCATCTGTGCGATAATATCTGCTGAATCCCTCGCTGCTGGCCATGTCGTATGCATCTGTGTGTGCGTGTTAGAAAGAGAGAGAGAGCCAGAGTGTGAATACATGTGTGAGGACATGCGCATGTGTGTGTGTGTGTGTGTGTGTGTGTGTGTGTGTGTGTGTGTGTGTGTGTGTGTGTGTGTGTGTGTGTGTGTGTGTGTGTGTGTGTGTGTGTGTGTGTGTGTGTGTGTGTGTGTGTGTGTGTGTTTCAGCATCTTATGTACTCACAGGATATTTCTCCAGAGGTTCTGTCAGTAATGCGTCTCCAAATATTGACCGGCAGTACTCTGCCATCTTAGCCTGCTGCTTCGGTCTGGGAGTCATCACACACGGAAACAAAAAACAGACACACACCATCATGGTTTTTCTCTACTAAATATCAATACACACTGAATATGTATGTTACTCCTAAGAAGGCCCTCCAAGCCATTAAAAGACATAACAACCAATTTGAACTTGTGTGTTTACACAGCTGACGCACACAAGAACTGCTTAAGCCTATTTATGTTAAACCATCCAATGACAGACAGTGCTAATCAATAAGGTTGACATTCAATCTGACTTTGCACCCCTGACTTGAAATGATATGCTGACTTACGAGTCCACATGGTTCTCGAAAGACAGGATGATGGGGAAGGGCGAGGTCTTGAAGGCACACTCTGCTATGGCCTCGATCACCTCCTAAAAACACAAGGAGAAAAGACAAAATATTGATAACATAACTATACATGATGTTAAATACACACACCTAGGGTGAGATGTTGTTATTGTTACTTGAGTAATGTAATACATTAATTGTTGTCATCGTTGGTTCATGTGATAGTATGCTGTGCAGTCACAAGAAAATAAAGCATTTGCAAACACTCTTGAGCTCTTAAACCAGCCAGAATCATAACCATTTACAATGCTATGGTTTCCTACAATAGTTGAGAGGCTCTCCCCGAGAACATGCACAAACCTCTTAAAATCAATAACCATAGGAGAGATAAGACAGGAAGATAGTTTTTCAGTAGTACAAAAACTAATGGCTGCATGGTGTATTGAGGCTACTGCAATAATTATATGGCTGTGTGTATCAAATGCTTGTCTCAGTGTACGTGTGAGTGCAGGATGTCAACATGATGTTACACTCTCTGGTTGAAAATGTGAAAGGAAAGCCTGTCAAGTGTATCACAAATTGCTTTGTGCTCAGTCATTCATGTCCACACAAATTTCAGCGTGGATATGTTTTTACGAGAATGGGAGCTGAGCCGTGCATTGGTGTCACTGCTCAACTCTGGTGAAGACAGCTCGACATTTGATAGCTGATTTCTAATCCACTGATTGTCTAAGTCAATTACGCCATCAATAACAATGGTGTCAGTTCAGTTAATGCCTTCGTTTCCATTTGCTCCTCCAATAACAATCTTTGTCTGTAACTCAAACCCTCTCCATCTGTAGCTCTCTTCCATCCTGTCTCTCAAAACTATTTTCACTCTCAGGGGAATTCCATTAAGCTTGTTCTACTTCTTTTGATACTCAAATTTCCTCGATCAATCAATCCACCCACCCACCCACCTCCCTCTTTCATATTCTCCTCACACTTACTCTGCCCTTTTTTTCTCACCCTCCTCCTTCTATAAATGCATTTTTTCTCTTTGTTTTCTCATCTTCTGAGTCTTAAATTAAGCGCCCCTCAGCACTTCAGTTTAGGGCCATTCAGTGCGTCCCGGTCCTTTATGATTTGCCATCTGCTCAATGCATGCCCCACTTTATGTTTATCCCACTTCTTATTCAACTGTGCTTTCCTCCATATTTACTTTTGTCTTCTGTGTCTGGCTCTGTCTGCTTTTCTGTCTGTGTTTACATATATATTTAAGTAAAAATAAATAAATCATTAAATCAAACCCCATTTAAAAAAGAAATTTTATTATGGTGATGATTCACAATTACAGGAAAACGTTGCATGCATGTAATCCAGCGTAATGTTTTCTCATTTATAACAGCCTTACTGTTTACTCTTCGCTCTCTTTACATTTTGTCAGCACTGTATTAAGTTACTGCTAATGCAAACAGAACATTGCCTACACCACTACTTCACATTAAAGGTGTTCAACAAGCCAAAATGGGGTGGCTTTTTTGTGACGCAGTCACACAAAATGCAATGTTTGTCACAGCAGTTAGTGCAAACCACCATAGTTCAAAAATGCGTAACTTTAATCATTTGTGAAATCAGATCGCAGTTGCAATTATCATTGGCTGACTTATTTATTAAAACAATGTGAGTTTGTTTGGCTGCAATGTAAACAGATACATCACTTGTTTTTCTATGGTATTTTAAAGTAGTAGCTGCTCAAGGAGTGATTGCTGTAGTATTAAAGTGCACTGCCAACACCAGTAATCACAGGTGTCACCTAGGCCTGCACGATTTGGGGAAAAATATGAATCACGATTTTATAGCTTAGAATTGATATCACTATTCTCTGCCACGATTTTTTTCTCACAAAGTGTAATGTTTGTTGCACACATGAACCATGACAAAAAAAAAAAAACTTGCAGTACCAAACAGATTTATTTTGGGACCGATAGCACATTGCGCATCACCACAAGCCTGTAAACAGAGGCTTCAATGAATAAAGAAAATAAAGTACATACTGGCCATTTAAGTACAGTAGGCTACCAAAAATAGTGACATATAACAGCGAACTAAATATGGCCCTGATACAGGCTCTATCTGAACTAATTATGGCCCTGATACAGGCTCTATCTGAACTAAATATGGCCCTGATACAGGCTCTATCTGAACTAAATATGGCCCTGATACAGGCTCTATCTGAACTAAATATGGCCCTGATACAGGCTCTATCTGAACTGCTTGAACATGTTAATGTCATTGTCAAATGCTTTTAATAAATTATTTGAAGGAGAAAAAAAAAAAACAGGGGTGAATCGAGATCGCGAATTTATAACGATTTATCGTGCAGGCCTAATAAATAGAATTACAATTTTGAAGCCACAAACAATACATAATATTAACCATCTACATATTGTTTATCTAAGCTACTTACCTTTCTCTTTAAATTTGCTTTACTGTTTGCAGCCTGAATCAAGGTTTAGCATTTTGGCACAGGAGTGCATATGTTTGACGATGGAGATGTACACATGGCTGGCTGCCAACACACTTGCATGTAACCTTAAAGTGTGCACTACGAGGCAAAGTCATGTTTATAGAATCAACTGGAAATAAAGATGAAACCCAGAAACCCATTTTAACCCTAAAATACCAAAAGACACAATGCAACCCCTCGCCTATATAGATATCACTCTGCTCTCTTTGTGTTACCTTGAAGGAGATTTCAGTTGTCATGGTGAAGCCGTGAGTGATGACGGGCTCTTCTTCTGTGGTGCGACCCTTCCAGCAGTCCAGTTCAATGCAGCGACATCCCGACAGCAGAACCTGCTTGTACATCTCGACTGAAGAGTTCCCTGCGAGCTGGCCGGCTGCATTCCGCACATAAGCAAAGCAAACACACACCACTTCAGGTAACTGTTGTATTGATCCCAAAAGAACCAGGATGCCCACAAAAGCATGTCCTCCCACCTTCCAAGAGCTCATTAACCGCATTAGTTGCTAGCATGCAGTACAAACAATACGACTGTCGTTATCTGAAGCAGGCAGATCTCATCACCCTGTCACCATTAGCGAAGCAATTATCTCTTCACATTAGCAGAATGCTTTCCCGCAACATGGTGGGAACTGTGTCGAAGTGAGAGGCAGATCTGTGCTCTCACGTCAGCTGGCATCATTCAATCCCTCCAGATTTTTTTCATTCCTTTTCTCATTTTTACTCTCACTCATTTTCTCTCTCTTCTTTTGATAGACATCCTCGCCCCAAACCCATTAGGGGAAACACTTTCTTTACTAAATGAGGTCATGTGTTGTACACTGCACAACACATTGCTTTAATTCACCATGGATCAGTAGGATGAAAATACATCAGCATGAATTAATACGTTGCTGTCAGTCGAGTTGTCTTGTGGGGATCTTTATTATAAAGTTGTGAAACATAAACGCATAAATGCATTCTGCACTGCCGCACCTATACTAATAGTGTCACTATGAAAATAACTGAAGAAAACTTGTTCTCTAGATGAGAATCAAAGACCTGTTGTTTGTTTTTCTCATTTCTTCATTTGGCTGGCCATGAGTTTGGCCTATTACCCGAATTCCATTTTTTCCATCGCTGGAGAAATTTGATCCACTTGAAAGATTCAATGCTCTCCAGTTCCCCCAGAATAGATTTGAATAGATGAATTATAATAGCCATTGAAGAGAAAATGGCCTCTGTATTGTGCCTGCCGTGCTCGGGGAGCCAGTTACTGTGACTACCATTCTAAAGAAATATTTAACTCATGAATATCAATGAATTGAGTCTCATTGCATGACTTGATTGGATAACCCCTAGAGAGGTAACGACAGAAAGGGGGCCTGACTTGCACCGTCGCGTTTGATTGACTGATCTGCGAGGTATGAAGTCGGGTGATTTCACTTGTGCAACCAAAATGGTATTTCTAAATGAACGAGTGATCTGTTCATGTGTAGAAGAATAAATGATGCGCAGGTTGCAATCAGTCAGTAAAAGCGAGGTGATTGGTTGTATGTAAATGCAAAACAAATAGAAAGACAGACAGAGTTTACATACACAACAGACAGTTGACGTGAGTCTCGATGTACTGTATGTGCATACCTGTGAGGTATGTGTTGTGGGAGGAGTTGATGAAATAGTGGGAAAGGGGAAGGGTCATGTCTTCACTCTGGTCCAGCTTCTCAGGGGGGATGATGCAGTTCTCCTCCCCATTCAGATACCTGGCAAAGCCTTCCACCGAGATCTGACCTGCACAAAACACAACACAGTGCATAGACACGTTAGTCAAAATGATACGTTTGAATTACTGGAATTGTTGGGTCTTTGTAAATTATAGAGTGTGGTCTAGCCCTACTCTATCTGTAAAGTGTCTCGAGATAACATTTATTTATTTTTTTTGATTATGATTTGATACTATAAATTAAATTTAAATTGAAAACTAAAGCATAAGTCTGATGATATTCCTTATGTTTCTTATTGTCAACATAACTAACTAACTAAAACAAATGCGAGACACACAGTTGCACTGGGTGAAATGTTTCTTCATTAGAATGAACATGGGCACTGCAGTTTATTTTGAATAAATCCCATGCAAATCCTGCTGCCGTAAATACTTACTAGCACACCAAATGTGTAATAATCCGCGGCTGGTAATAGTCCTAAACAAATGCACTCTTGTTTGAGTAACGTTTGCTTGGAACTGCAGTGCCCTGCTGTTTCAGAAAATGATCTAGCCTTCTCTAAAAATTAAATTAGATATTTGCAAACAAAAAAATGTACCTCTTCAGTAGGAATCAATGGGCTAGGGGCCACAGACAGAGTAGGGAAGTCGTAAAGAATTGACGGACACACTAGCATTTTGCGGGTTTTGATGTTGATGTTGTCAGCCTTATCCTTTACACTACATTATTATAAATCTTTACAAAAATATAAAATATTATTTTCAGACAGTCTTACCTTTGCAATGATTTAAATAAAACATGTGCCATGGTTAACAATCTTGCAAAAAGTGTATTTTTGAGTGTTTGTGTGTACATTATACTGCATACACATACTGCATTTAAATACAAATGAGCAGTTGGAAGACTGCGTTCATATGTTTTTAAATGTTACATTACAAAAATGTTCATAACCACTAATTAACATTGAGATTACATTAGTAGTTTAATTTAGCCGGAAGCCTAATTCACAGTTTGTTGAAAGCCTTTGCGGTTAATCCTTAAAGCCTGCATCTCAGTGTTTCAGTTTTTTACATTTTACTGTGGGCGTATACTGTCAGTTATTAGCCTTTATTAAAAATATGTAAGCTGTCTACGTGGATAAATGTATTACAAAAATCTCCTGTTTTTGCAGGTAGTTTCCAATACAAACCTGAATTTCTACATTTCAGGCTCCACTAGCTTCAACTTGCATTGCTACAGCCCAAAATAAATCATAGAGGGATCTGAAAAAGCTGAACTGCCCTTGACGTCGTTCTTTCATGGTTGTGATTGTTTGTCAAGGTCACTTATGTTAAAAGGTCCAGTGTGTACCGTTTGTAGTTGTTCATTATCAAAATCTGTATTGCCCTTCACAAACTTGTCCTTTTTTATGAATAATGACCACCACCATCAATTTCAAGTATTCCTATTGGCTTGAAATTTTACATTTGCGCTTGCATGAACTCGGGTAGACGCTCCATAGCCATGCGCCATCTTGAAATACGTTAGCCGGTAAGGGACAAGGGACTGCTAATGGGTATCGTCGCTTCCCGGCCCCGGCAAGTTTGAAGAAGGAAACACGGAGGACCACACGTATTCAAAATCCAAATTTCAGGAACAGGAGTCTTCTTCTTCGCCCAGAATAAGAAAACGGATATTGAAAAGAGCAAGAGACCGGCGCCATCAGAAAAAAGTGTGAACCAAATCCCAACTAGTTAATTATCCTCCGCGCAGCTCATGTCTTCACTGAACTTGCTCGACAAAGTGAATGACGGCGAATAAGTAAAAAGCTGGCAGAAGAAAAGCTCCAGTCATCTAGACAGAAGATTCAAATTTCCATACACATTACCATACATGTCACACACCACACCTGCATGGATTAAATTGTGTACATATAGCAAGCGCTCAAAGCTAAACCAAAACACTTGCAACCTCCTCCACCCACATGCACACACTTGCTTGACGTTAAAGCTAAATATGCTAAGTGATGCAAGCTCGATGGGTGCAGCAGGTCCCTCCGGCCACTTTATGCTAATTAATGCGGTGCCGCCCTCTGCAGAGTTGCTGGACTAATTAACGCTGGCTGCTGTCTGTGATATGTGAGCTCAGTAGAACTCAGCGTCTTCCCTGCTGACTGCCAGGACCTCCCTTTCCCAGGCAGAGGCCTAAACTCTGTACCACTCAAACTGACACAGTTCCCAAGACATTTGTAGGTCAAACATGGAGAAATTGCGCGAACATGGCTGGGATTAGAGATATACTTGAGTGAGAACCTACAGGTGTTATTCTAAAGGGGATGCTTGAAATGTGGAGTTTAATCTGAAAGGAGAGGACTCTGTTGAGCTGAAGGGAAACTGCAGTGTAAATGTATTCTAAATTTAATGATAACCTAGAAGAGTGGACGCAAACTGACAAAATCTGACAAAGAGCCTCCTCTCTACAATCACCGAAGATGATGATATGATGATGATATGCCACAATCCACTTTAACCGTCTTGTTTCATTTACCATTTTATTCATCTGCATTCAAATAATGTAGGAACGTTTGAGCGAGCACAGACTCAAGACAATGATAGAGCACTAAAGAGATGAATAAAAGGTATAATATCCACAAACTCACAGCTGGATACAGATAATGAGAAAGTGTGACACAGAAAATGAGCAGAAAAGAAAAAAGAAAGCCTTCCTAAATCACACCAAATGCACTCTATCTGCTATCTCCGATTAAGGCGTATGTATACACATCTACGCATACTGACTGTGTGCATCAACATGATGCTTTTTCAGTGCAGCATACAAGCACATGCTTACTATGCAAAAACACGCACACACACACACACACACACACACACACACACACACACACACACACACACACACACACACACACACACACACACACACACACACACACACACACACACACACACACACACACACACATTTCTACATGCATGTAAGTGTCCTTGACAGAGGTAGCATGTAGAGCTCTGGACCCCTCTGCAGAGCAGATGGCAGCACTTCCTCCGGCTAGATAAATACTTCATATGGGGAAATCTGTCACTGGGACAGAGAAGGGCACGCTTCCAGAGAGCCTGGGACGGGCTGAACACACAACATCGCAGTACGAGCACATCACTGTGATCAGAGTCAAACACAGAGCGGTTGAACAGGAGATTTCAAAAAAGGCACCCGATGTGGTTTCTAATTTAGGCACCCAATTCATTTTGTCACACATTTAAAAAAATAATTTAAAAAAAAATAAAAAATAAGTAAAGTAGGTACTTTAGGAGAAGAGATGATGAAAGTGGCACTCATGCTTTGCTTGAGTCACTTCAGGTGAATTTAGTTTTAGTGTAATCAGTAATAAAACGTGAAAACATGATTGGCATAGTAATGATACACTGAACAGGTTTTTAGATAAACAGCCTCTCCTGGAACCAAAGATTAGCATTTTGTTATTTTACAACAGTAAGTCTATTTAATAATAGCCTCCAGACAATGTTTTGTTCTCCAAGTATTTTAAAATATATTACAACTAAACTTCAGATCTGCAGCATAGTGACAAACTGTGTATGCAGGTATATCAAGTCAATCATCCATGAAGATTGAGCAATGCTCACTGTTGCTGCTTGGGAAACACACCCAAGGTACAAACATTTTATAAATCAAGTGGCATGCTGTGATATCGTTATATTTACACATAGTATTGATTGGGAGGCCGAAGACATTTCATGTATTCAATAGGCTCCATTTGTTTAAAGTGGCCATATTATGCTCATTTTCAGGGTCATAATTGTATTTTGAGGTTTTGAGTTTTTTTTTTTTTTTTTTCATAATATGGGCACTTTAAATGTTAGTGCACAATACAAAGTATAAATTAATCAAATGCACATTGAGTTTGTATTTTCAAATTGTTGTATTCTATTACATATTATTTTGTTTACATTATTTTCAAAATGGTTTGGTATAACATAATAGGAAAAAAAAAACCCAGTGATTTGCTCGAGAACAGATTGTGGTAAGTCACTCATTTTGGCACACTATGCTTTCCAGCAGACATAAAATTTGAATTGGCACATACTCGACCTTGATGCCTGATATCTGGAGTGGGATGTTCTCTGGGATGTTTTGGCAGCCCTCTGTCCACTGACACTTTAGGCGACATGACACAACGCACAACGCGCCCAGGATGTGTTGGATCCCCTACGCTCATCCATCTGCATCTTGATTGTTCATGAATTATTCTGTGCCACTCCTGATGCTCTAACACATGCAGCATTGTGATGGTGATGATTGTCATTTTTTATTCCTATTGTTTGGATACTAGGATTAACAGGTAGATAGATGCAGTAGTGGTGGTGATTGCATGCAAATGGACTAAACACGTTTACCAATTAGAAAACACATACAGTATGTCGTATTAAGCAAGTTCAACAGTTTGACAACGCATACGCAGAATTCAGAAACGCACTGCAAAGACAGCCAATACAGAAACACTACAAGTTGTCAAACTACCACTGGTTACCTGGCAACTGCTCCCGCACAAGAAATAGTCCAGCACATAACCCCCAACCCCCCATGAAATGGCAGACTGAATTACAGATTAAACAAATGAGATTTAATTACAGAGCTTTAGAGGTGCTGGTAGGTCAGTTTGGTTACATTTGGACAGAGCAAGGCTAGCTGTATCTCCATTTCCAGTCTTTGTGCTAAGCTAAGCTAATCGGCTGCTGGCTGTAGCCTTAAATTAGACAGATATGAGAGTGGTATCAAACTTATCCTCTAACTCTCTGACAGAGAGCACAAAAAGCACATTTTCCAAAATGTCAAACTACAGTATGGTTTTAAGTTGCAGTGCACTGAGCTCTCTCAGCCACCATAGCTACTCTTACACAGGATTATTTCAGTCTTCCGCCAATCAAATCATTGGTCTGTACACATTCTATGCATCAGATATGTTTTTTGTTTCTCTCCAGGCATTTCCTTTCTTAGAAACAGATGTACAGTAAGAGACACAAGATTCGTGAATTGTACTAACAACAAAACTGCAAAGCAGTCAAGAGAAATATGCAAATGACACGCTTTAGTGTTTGTGTGCATGTTAACATGTACATTTGTGGCCAAAAGTGGACACCAGGCAGCAGTGTCCCTATGGCAACACCCCTGCCAAATGTATTGGTGGTGGGGGCTGGAGTGCAGAGTTAGGAGTAGGGTTGGAAGAGGCTGGGTATATGTGTTAACATTTTTGTTTTTGTTTGTGCTTTCCAAAATGTTTTACTACATAACACAATTGTACTTTTGGTTACACTGTACATGACGTGTATTAATTACTTGTAGTATTAATCGTTAAAAAAATACTTATGAGCACCTTATTTTATGTACAAAACCTTGCTGTTGACTGGGTCTTATGTGACATATAAGCATAACAGTGTGTTTACTGACAGACATTTGAGCCACTGACCTTTCTGTGCCAGGGAAGCGTTGGGTTCATATTTGTCCACCAGCATCTGGACCTGTTCTGGTTTGAGAGGAGGGTAGAGTATCTCGTTCAGACGAGGGTCTCGCTGTTTACTGTTTATAAACTCTGTCATCTGCTCCAAACTGAGGTATGGACGACTCTTAGCTCCCCTGAGAAGAGAGAAGGGGATAAGGTGAGTAGTGGATATACAAAAAGGGAGAAAACGGGGAGGGTTCCCAAGCGAGATGTGGGCGCAAGAACAGAATTCAAAAACTAAGATGAGAAAATGAAACAAGCAGAAAATGATGGAGGAAGAAGCGCTAATTAAGGAAGCAAAGAGATCTGGAAAGGGAGAGCAACACAAGCGCAAAGGAGCAGAAGATTAAATGTTGTGTCGAGTAAATTATGAAATCTGATTAAAACGTCTTTCATATCTAAGCCTGTTCCACTAAATTATCATCTCCATATCCTTCTGGCTCTCATGCCTTCTCACTTAACTGTGATTAGGATGGAGATTTATGACTCAGAGTGGCCCAGGTCATGCTAGCATGCTGCCTCAGCTGATGGTCTGAGTCCCTTTGGGCCAAGGGGCAGCTCAGCACGAGGGGCCACACCGCCAGGCTCGAGGAGAACCAGGGCCATTATGACACAATATCCCTACTAATTAACGGCTTATGACGACTGTAATGGGTAAAAGCAGGTGTCTTAAGCCTGCAAAGCCATATTGCCTTTTCAGGGATTGCAGCCATTATCTACTGTAACTGCCAGTCTGAAACGAGGAACAGATGGCTGTGAAAATAATGACATTAAATGAATCATTCTCACACTGTTTCATGTTTTTCAAACAACTTTTTAACTGGGAATCAGCATGTTCTTTGGAGGCTGAAAAGATTATCGATTACTTCCTGACAAGACTTTTTAAAAAAAGGCAAATACTACTGAGGGAAACATGGGAAAGTGATTCTTACATGTCAGAGAAGATGTGGTCCAGCTCAGATCGGGGGCAGATGTTGCTCAGGAACATGTTGTAGACCTCTGGATTGAAATCCTCTTGTGGGATGGAGTCATTCTGCTGCAGACGACAGCAACATGGTCACATACATGGTCTATGCATACACATACGTACTGTACGTACAAATCACAGGGGTGGCCTTGTGGGTTCAGACACTGTGGAAGAACTACAAATCTAGTATCAGAAGTGATCCACTAGTACTGCTACAATTATATTTTCAATGTAGTGTGTGGGTGCTAACCCGTCACAGCTTATACGTAACTGAAGTTTTCACACAGTGGGACTCATGCAAGAACATTTTTGCTTACAAGTGTTTCATATTGGATTCAGCAAACCCTTGTAACTGCACAAGTTGGATCTTTCTATGTGCACAGGTCATGCTATGGGGTGTTCTATAGCCATCCCCAACCTCCAATCTCTCTCTGGAAGTGATTACTGTACATGCATATACATTTCAAATACAACTATTTAAACAAAGATGACTGCCTGCAATTTGAACCTAGACTTAAACAAAACATCTGTGGCCACAAGTGCTCCTTATATAGATATCAGAGCCAAAGGTCTGATGAAGACACAGTGTGCTCAGCAGCAGGCAATAGCATTGTGCCAGCATGAAACAGAGCAGAACCAAATGGGAGAAAAGAAGATGAGGAAGGATGCACTAAGGGATGGGGGGATGCAGGTCAAGCCCTGCTAAAACTCAATGAGTCATTCTAAAGACATTGGTGGAAGCTACGTTGTGTTTGTGCTTTTGTCTATGAGTGTGTGTGTGTGTGTGTTGAGGGATTAACAGCACTACCGTTTAGCTGTAATTACTTGAGCGTTGGAACAACAGCAAATCCCACCAGACCTTCATACAGCAACCCGTTCTTACCTCCTGTTCTCCCTGTGCTAATTATACATAGCTTGTTCTGTGTATGTGTGTATACGTATGTGTGTGTGTGTGAGTGTGTGTGTTTGTATTTCTTGTGTGTGTATGTTAATTTTGTTTGTATTATGAAGCCATTCATTACAGCTACAATATGCATATGTTTCAGCATTTTCTCACTTTCAAACATGCAAATTGCTTGCTACTGCTGGAATACATTGTTTGCTGTGTTTGGGGGACTGTTTACACCCCAATGCATGACGGGGGCAGCTTCTCTCTAGTGGTGTCTGGGAGAGGTAAAGATTAAACAGCTTTTGTCATCTCTATTGCTCCCACTGGGTCTATTTGTTTCATTACAACCAAGGCTAAATCAGTTCTGAGTGGGAAGTCATGCAGACAGCCAGAAAATAAGACTCCAAACAAATGAGCAAAGCAGCAATCAGCTGCTGTTTCAGGAGAATATAGAATGAGCTGAGGTGAGAGGACAGACGGATGGATGGGTGGGTGGGTGGGTGGGTGGATGGATGGATGGATGAAAAAGATGAAAGAGCTTGGAGTATGAGATAGGCAAGAGGCAGAGAAAGAGGGACAGAGACATGAGCTGGTTCAAAGATATGATAAAGGGGGAGATTCATTATTTTGGTCTCACTCTGCCAGAAGGGAGGTTACAGTTTTCCAGGGCTGTCTCTACTCGTTTCCTGTCTGCTGAGAACATCCTGAAGATACTGCGGGGAAACAGAAAAACACAGCCTGATGAGTAATCACAGAAAATGCCACACATACAGAGGAGTTTTCACTCTGATCCTCGGTCAAACTGATGAATGCATCACAGCTTTTAATTGATACTTATTAAGGACACCCTGTGAGAAAGCTCTGCTGTAGCAGCAGCAAACGGTAACAAGGATAGAAGGAAAAAAGTGAAACTAAAAAGAAGAATACAACCACATAATTGCAGGAAAAATAACATGTTACAAGACAAAAATGAGACAAAGAAATGCCAAGATAAAAAAAAATGAAACTTTAATATTATGCAGAATAACAAAACATAAAAACTGAATAGAGACGATGTGGGAAAAAATAAAACTAAACCAGTCGAATATATAACAGCCCCTGTAATAAATATGCATTTGGAAAGCTGTAGTTTCTGATGCTGTTGAGTTATATTTCATCATACTAAAAGGTGTTTCTATTTTCACTGCTTTACCTTGTCAGACAGCTCTGAAGCTGTTATATCACTCTTTTCAAAGCCACCAGACTCATTCGACAAAAACAGTATTTTTACCTCGCAGAACACGGGAGCAGTGGTGGAGGAAGTACTGAATCTCAGTACTTAAGTAAAAGTACAAATAACCAGAGACATATTTACTTTAGTAAAAGTAGAAGTACCACAATGACAACCCTACTTAAGTAAAAGTAAAAAGTACCTGATTTTAAATGTACTTTAAGCAGTACTTGCATAACAATTTATTCTCTTAATACTACTCCAGTGTAAATGTAAATGTAAATGTCTTGTATTTATATAGTGCTTTTCCAGTCTTAACAACTACTCAAAGCGCTTTACATAGTACAGGATCCATCCATGTAGGTAATACACTGACTATGGATAAGTACCTCATACAACTAACCCTAACCCTAACCCACTTAACTATCCCTTTAATGAACTGTTATATTCAAATTACAATACAGACTCGATTGATTGTGAATACTGCTGTTCACACTGTCTAAACTCTAGATGGCAACACCATATCTACATAAAACGTGATGTGTGTAATCCTTTATAAAGACAATATTAACAAAGACATGTTTACACAGATGATCACATGAAGTTAAATTGTTGTCATTGCTTATTATTGTTATTATTATTGTTATTAGCATTTCGTTACCATTACAATGACCATTACCACAACCACAACCATTATCATTATCATATTACAGTTTCTTAGAAAGTACTTATTACTCCACACATTTCTCACCAGTCTCACCAAAATAGGCTTTTGTCTGTGTAAATAAACACAACACATGCAGATAAAATGTTTCCAACTCCACAACATATAACTGACCATCGTATGACTGCTGTCTTGTGAAAACCATGCATCTTCAAAACATGAGGTTTTCATGAGCTAAGACAAACAGCTCTGTTTTGAGATTTTTTTCTTTTAGCTTTGGAGGTACTGTGTATGTTTTTACTGGACCTTGTTATTTTGAGCGTAGAGAAAGACAGTGCTTCTGTGTGGTCCTGCGTTTTATTCTAGTGTATATCTAATAAATCGGGAAGCCTCTGTATGTGTGTGTGTGTGTCTGTCTTTAAAATATCTCGTGAACTGACCATCCAATCTACTTTAAAATTGGTTTTCTGGGCACCCAATGAACTTTGGAATTTGGAGCAGTTTGGACAGCGTTGGATATTCCTCTGTGAATAAAACTAAAAGACCGCGGAAAAAAGGTTGATGAAAAAAAGCGCTGCCATAACGCTGGCTCTTCCGTTTCTACCCTTCACAATAAAAGCCCAGCTTAAATTCACTCTAATCATTTCGCTTAGAGGAAAATCTATCAAAATGCATTTTTGCTGAGACTAGATCGTATAGACACTATATCATAGTAAGTTGATGTGAGCTGTAAATTCACCTCTTCTTCCTTCTCACTCGCTCACCCTCTATGCTCCCCCTGGGTCCCGTTGTTGCGTGCAGCTGCTAACTTATACCATTAATAACATTACTGTTGGCAAAAAAACCCTGAAAATCAAATCCATACTTTAATGTTAAACGTCAAGTCACTAAGCCTGTTTGGAAATTAACACCTCTGCTGAAGTGTTACATTTCTTAACGATGGCTATATGACAAGACAGCACCGTTAAATGTTGACTGTCACGATATCAACGTGCAATATCGTTGATGAAAAAGACAACACTAAAATGTAGTTTAAGAAGAGCCCTCTTTATTTGCAGGGTGCCTTCTACCTTTTCCTCCGCCCCTCTCTCTCTCTCTCTCTCTCTCTCTGTCTCTCTCTGTCTCTCTCTCTCTCTCTCTCTCTCTCTCTGCGCACACATAGTCACAGTCCGGAGCCGAATCCGTCTCTATACTCGGTCCGGTTGTGGTGGTTGATTAATGCAGATTTTTGCTGATTGCTCGGCTGGATTGGGTGGTGCAAGGCGCACTGCCATCTGTCCATAATTTAAATTTTTATACTCTTTATTGATCCCCAATGGGGAAATTACAATTTAGACTCTGTTTGTTATTACACACTACATACAGGCCTGAAACACACACACTCAGGCCCTTTTACATAAGGCAAATATCTGTGATTACTCCACATTTTAATTGTGATACTTTGTGAGTAAATCCTGGAATCTGCCACGTCTGTCAGGTAAATGTTGTAGTACAATGGTTTTCTTTGAATTAGGAGTACACAGTAAGTCAGTGTCTATACAGTGTGGTTGCTAAGAGAATTGTAGTCATTCTGTAAGTAATTTTGGGGTAGAATGGTTCTGGAGAAAGCTTCAAGCACCAATACCACAGGCCAAGAAATCGGTCTGTTCCTAACAGGCACATTTTGAACGGGCACTACAATGAACTCCAGTCGTTACAGCTGCCGCTAGCTGTTTAACTCTGTTTCCGTTGGCCTAGCCTGTTTTAATTACATGAAGAGGTATTCCTGCGCAGATCCATGAGCGTGTATGCTCAGTGGGAGAGCAGAGTCAAGCTGACATCAGTCAAGCTGACATGTCCTCCCAGCTAGGAGGTTAATTCCCTAAACGGCAAGGAGTGTCTCCCTGCCTCTCTGTGTTGACACCCACTGTTTTTCTCTGCGGCTCTGAGGGAGGTTATCGCAGAAGTTCACTGTTGGCTGCCTGAAAGTTCAACTTGACTAATGGAGACGGTGTGAGTTGGATTTTCAATGAGCTGATGACAAACTCCCAGATAAGTGAAATTCATAAAAGGAAATTCTAACACAGCTTTTGATTTGAAGTTAGTGACAGATATAAATGGGACTTTTCCTGGGTCATGCCACACACACACACACACACACACACACACACACACACACACACACACACACACACACACACACACACACACACGCAGCTGAAGAGTCATGAGAGTATTGTGACGACAGAAGGGATGGGTAACATATACTAATAAATGCACACATATATGCAGAGAATGTGTGTAAACTGAAGCATATACGTGCTCATAGTAACGAGAGAAGGCAGAGGAAGCTACGCATTGATCAAAAGAGCAGAGAGGTGACAGGGGAGAGAAGGATGAGTCAGAGAGACTTACTTCTTGACGGGGATTCGCCCCTCAGGGTTGAGCTGCAGCTTCAGCCGAGTGTATCTGCATTGGACAGAGCACACACACCACACACAACATGAAATCAGCAGTTTGTCTATTTGAGTAATGTACTTGCTTAAATGTAATTTCTCTGTGTGTGTGTGTGTGTGTGCTTGAGTTTACATGTGTGACTGATGTACATAGACATTTTCCGTGTCTGTCTATGAGTGAGTATGCAAAGTCAAACAGGCACACTGGTGTCTCTATAGTCTATATTCATGACGTTCCACTTCAGGGATTGCTCCAGTGTCACCGGAAATTCCTCCGGATGTCCATCTTTTCGGCCGGATGTCCGTTACCTTCTGCTTCCTTTGTGTTTGTGTTGTGTTGGGAACTCCGGTGGATTTATGAGGACTATGGTTAACTGCTCCTCAGATCTCTGCAGGGTAAATCCATACAGCTACCTAGACTATCTGTCCAATCTGAGTTTTCTGTTGCATGACTAAAACAACTTTTGAACGTACACACGTTCCACCAAAACAAGTTCCTTCCCGAGGCTATTGATGATTGGGACTGGTTTAAAGAAGTGCCAATAAACCAGAGTCACGGACAATTTCACCTACCTGGGCAGCATCGTCAACACACAGAGTGGAACCAACGTAGATGATAGGGGGCGAGGATCGGAAAGGCCAGGATAGCTTTTCTCCAACTGAAGAATATATGGAACTCAAGGGACTTGTCCATCAAAGATCAGGGTCTTCAACACCAATGTGAAGTCAGTTCTTCTCTACGGTGCCGAAACTTGGAGGACCACCGTGACCACCACCAAAAAGATCCAGACATTTATCAACACGTGTCTGCGATGCATCCTCCAGATCCGTTGGCCTGATACCATCAGCAACCAGGAACTCTGGCAACGCACAAACCCACTGCCAGCAGACAAAGAGATCATCCAACAACGCTAGAGATGGTTAGGGAATACCCACCGCAAACCGGCTTCCAACATCACCAGACAGTCCCTTTCATGAAAACCGCAAGGGAAAAGGAGGAGAGGTCGACCCAGAAACAGCTGGTGGTGAGACCTGGACGTCGATGTCAAGAGGACAGGCCACACTTGAGGACAGCTGGAGAGGCTTGCTCAGGATTGAGATGACTGGAGAATCCTTGTAGGCGGCCTATGCCCCAGTAGGGGAAATTAGGCGGAAGAAGAATAAACCAGAGCACGTTTTTCTCCCATCCCAGAATGCTGTGAGGATTAGCCAGACCCTCCTCTGCAGCACTATGGAGAAAGGTCTGGTAAAGCGAGACTAGTGTCTCTATAACACTGAGCGGCTGACTGCATGTGAAGAGTTCTCTGTGCACACTTTGAGTTATTTGGCTGTGTTTACATGACGGGTTTGAATCGTGTCTAATCTCTGGACGTCTTGCATTGGCAGCACAGAGCCATGCAGCTGCAACACAGACAGCGCAGCCTGGGCTAAAAATAGCTTAGCTGTAACAACCATTACAGGCTGGGCTTTAAGTGGCTCCTGGCTAATAATTAATATCCATTACGGTGTCCACTTCATAGGGTAGGCAAAGTCCCAGATAGCTGTAATGGTTAACAGGGACAAACTGGCTCTTTTTTTTTTTTCAAAAAAGAAAAAAAAAGAGGAAAACGTGAAATGAAAAATGCTGGCAGAGAAAGTTGAGTAAGTAAGAGTAAGAGAGTAAGTTGACAACAGTTGATGTCACTGGAGTAAGTAAAGAAGGTGTTTCTTGATGCCCTCATCTGCTTGTATTATTTATTAAGAGGGGAAACCTGATTACTTGCATCTGTCTCTGTTTTCTGTTTTACTCACCACTTTCTTTTTCTCTTTCTGTCTGTCTCTCTCTCTCTCCCTTCTGACTCTCTACTATCCCTTTCTGGGTAATGCTGAACAAAGGAGTTCACATGTAATACAGATACTTATTTCTGCACAACCACTTACTTTTTTTTGTCATGGGATGAAAAGAAAAACATTAAATTACAAAGCAACTTCAGTACTGGTAAAGTTGGTTTCTAGCATAGTCACAGGTCATCCCACTGTAAAAATGTGCAGTTCTAACCCTAATCATTGATATGGCACAAGGCGACAAAGTCCAAGGAGGCGCGGCCACAGCCCTATGGCATTGATCTCAAAACAACATCTTGTAGCAAGCAGCCATTTAAAGACATGCTGGGTTCTGTTTTATTTCCTGTTGCTGGGAACATTGCCTATATACGCTAACATTTTTTATCACAGCATTAAGAGCTAGCGATGAGAATTAACCACATGTAGACAAACATCAACGTCTCCTCATGCTGTAGTAGTGGTATGACAAAGAATTGTCTTATTTGTGAGCAAGCAGTGCACAACGACAACAACTGCGAGCAACCAGCGTGACTGTGGAAGCTGTTCTATTCAATTCTATTCAAATGTGTGTGTACTATGTGGTCGATGGCCACTTTTATTGTCTCATAAGTCAATTAGACTCCTCAGGGGTGTGAGTTAATGGCTTCTGTTTACTGATAAACATCAGACAGCTGGGAGTTGTCACCAAGCACAGGCCGTTATAATCTCTCAATACAATATGGCAGATTCATATTTAGGTTCACTCTGCGTAAGCTGCACTTACTGCACACAAAAATCAGCTGTCAACAATACATCAGTGTGTGTATTTCGATCAGATCAATATGAGCGCGGTGCTGTTAGCCGTTAGAAACAGTTATTACACAGGATCAGAGGTGGTGTGAGGGCGATTGATGATAACCGTCTCACTGGACAAAGAGCCAGTGATGAGGGCTCAGGTGATTTATGTAATAGGCTGGAGACAACAAAAATGGTGACTTCTTTTTAACATTGTGACAATTTGCAGGTCAGCAACTCGACCGGTTTAAGGATCTACTGACACGGGTCTGTCATTGTGTCATCAATGCAACAAAAATCTAAGCTACAGCACCATATGGATGCAAACCCAAACACGTACATGTTGTCAGATATGCACTCCTGCACTGAGAAGCAAATAAGCAGACTGAGATGCACATGCGGGTTAATGAAGTAATTTAACATATTTCCAGCTGTTTAATTTATCCTCCTCCTTCCTTCCTGTCTGTTTTCTCTCTCCTTACTCTCTCCATCGAAGTGAGGTTTTTACCTGACCTTTTAAACTCTAACCCTCAGGCTGCATTGTGGAGCTGTGATAAGCAACCTCCTGTGTGTGTGTGTGTGTGTGTGTGTGTGTGTGTGTGTGTGTGTGTGTGTGTGTGTGTGTGTGTGTGTGTGTGTGTGGGTACAGTACAGTGCACATGTACCCTGGTGTATGCATAAAGGAGTCTGTATGTGTTCCGCAGGGTTTATGATGTTTTATTGAATACTTTGCGCAGTTATGTGCATTTTACAAATATGCTTTTGCTTGCATATGTAAGTAAACAATTATTGTGTATCGTTGGAGAGTTGGAGCACTGGAATGACAGTCCGTCATATGTCTCTTTTAGACAAGACACATCATTTGCTTTTCCCAGTAAATTTACAGTAAATACCTGATGTGACGCTTGTGATGACTGACATTATATTGTTTCTAGCAGACCTGATTTTCATATTTATCTTGGGAATTTACATTTTTGGTGCGACTGCTTGTGTCAGTGTTTGTGTGTGTGTGTGTAATGAGCATGTGTGTGTGTGTGTGTGTGTGTGTGTGTGTGTGTGTGGATGACATACATTTTCTCAAGGCAGGCCTCTCTGGACATGTTCTGTACAAACAGGTTAGATGCCAGGTTGAACAGCTCTTCCGCCCATTCCTGCAGTAAATAAAACACACACACATACAGTCAGATGCAAACCTAGTGCTGAGGGTTGAAATGGGGTGGTCTGTTATTATTGACGTGTCAGGAATTAATGCAAACATTAGTTCGGATATGCTGATAATGTCCATTTGAATTCAGAAAACATGTGGTCAACCTAACAGAGAAATGGTGCCTTTATCAAAAACCTCCACACTGAACAGAGAATAAATAGTTCTTTAATCCCACCTATTTATTATCACATAAAAACTACGGAAGTTGAGTAACTGATCACATTATTGTTACACGGCCTTTTCCTCATGTAAATGAACCTTTGTGGTATTAGAACAATCAGCTAAGCTTTAATTTCTGCAAAGTTAAAAAATCTTTTTTTTTTCCTGTTTTGTCTTTATTGTGATTCACTTAAACGACTAGTGTATCACTTTATTCAGTTGAAAAACTTTACCGCAGTCATTTCAGGAAAAAGTTGCATTAACACAGCTCCCACAGAGACGAATAGAACGCCTTATTATAATTGTTTTGTTCTGGTGCAAAATATTTACCTTCGCCGTCTCCTCCTGGAAGGCCATGAAGTTCAGATAGGTGATGTTGACCATGTCAGGGCCGCTCACTACTGTCAGCATCCTGTTCTCCATCTTCCCCGCCAGCGTGCTGACATCCAGTAGCTCACGCAGCTTGACATCCTGAATAATGAAACACAAACGAGACAAAAAGCATCGGCATTTATCAAATTTAGCAAACCAATGGAAGTCATCATGTGAAAAATATAGGGTGCATTTTCATTTCAAAATCAGTCCCAATCATGTTGTGCCAGCTTCTAACCCCAGTAGGCCTGAAACGATTACTTGAATAATTTGAATAATTACAAAAAAGCTTTGAGGCAAATTCTCTGCCTTGAAGCTTCGTTTAATTCCAATCAGTCGAGTTATGCAGCCTGCTCAGCTCAGGGTCATTGTTTCACACGGACTGTTATTAACGACGCACTCAACATTCATTGGCATGATGGCGGAGAGCCAAGATACCTGCCAGGAAAAGGCAAAAAATGTCAAAAGTTTGGGATCATTTCAAACTGAAAAAAAAGACAACAAGGTACAATGTGTGTACTGCAAAGCCGAAAACCTCCTGTTGTTATTGTCAGCTCACCAAGCCCAGCCGACACGACGTAACGTACCTGTATTGATGTTAGCTTAATGTACTAGCGTTAGTTAGAACGTTAGCGTTTGTAGCCGTTGTATGTTGTGAGTTGATATGACTAGATATGATGTTAAGTTGTGGAAACTTCAAGTTGTAAACTACTTTATGTTAAATTGGAAGTGAGCAATATAATCGGCCTACACCTTGTCTCTCTCTCTCTCTCTCTCACACGCATGCACGCACATACGCACGCAGGCACACACACACACACACACACACACACACACACACACACACACACACACACACACACACACACACACACACACACACCTCATCTAGGTACATTTAGAAGTATGTTTTGTGATTACAGTTACTAAGGCCAAATGGCCTGGATTTCTTATTTATATACATTCATTTTTATAAATTGTATACCTTTTTTGTTATTTTTGTTCCCTTTTGTCTTAAGAAGACAAAACTAAGGCCAAAATAGACTTTGCTATTAAAGTTGTATTTCATAATTTTATATGTAATACATATTCCACTGTATTGTTATTCATTTGTTTCTGCAATGTCAGGTGACACTTAAATGCATTAAATGGGCTTAGTTTTGATAGCCAATAACAATGTTAATAAATACCTGTATTTCCATTATGCAGTATTTGGTATTGTTGTTTAATGACCCAAAATATTATTTTATCCGATTACTCGATTAATCAATGAAATAATCGAATACTAGATTCGACTAGATCGAATGCACAATTCCAAAAATAATCGTTAGCTGCAGCCCTAAACCCCAGCTGCATACACAATGTAAAACACACCGCCTTTACAACAGTTAAACACACCGCCTTCACAACAGTAAAACACACCGCCTTTACAACAGTAAAACAGACCGCCTTCACAACAGTAAAACACACCGCCTTTACAACAGTTAAACACACCGCCTTCACAACAGTAAAACACACCGCCTTCACAACAGTAAAACACACCGCCTTCACAACAGTAAAACACACCGCCTTCACAACAGTAAAACAGACTGCCTTCACAACAGTAAAACAGACGCCTTTACAACAGTAAAACACACCGCCTTCACAACAGTAAAACACACCGCCTTTACAACAGTAAAACAGACCGCCTTTACAACAGTAAAACACACCGCCTTCACAACAGTAAAACACACCGCCTTCACAACAGTAAAACAGACCGCCTTCACAACAGTAAAACACACCGCCTTCACAACAGTAAAACAGACCGCCTTTACAACAGTAAAACACACCGCCTTCACAACAGTAAAACACACCGCCTTCACAACAGTAAAACAGACCGCCTTTACAACAGTAAAACACACCGCCTTTACAACAGTAAAACACACCGCCTTTACAACAGTTAAACACACCGCCTTTACAACAGTAAAACACACCGCCTTCACAACAGTAAAACACACCGCCTTTACAACAGTTAAACACACCGCCTTTACAACAGTAAAACACACCGCCTTTACAACAGTAAAACAGACCGCCTTTACAACAGTAAAACAGACCGCCTTTACAACAGTAAAACACACCGCCTTCACAACAGTAAAACAGACCGCCTTTACAACAGTAAAACACACCGCCTTCACAACAGTAAAACACACCGCCTTCACAACAGTAAAACAGACCGCCTTTACAACAGTAAAACACACCGCCTTTACAACAGTAAAACACACCGCCTTTACAACAGTTAAACACACCGCCTTTACAACAGTAAAACACACCGCCTTCACAACAGTAAAACACACCGCCTTTACAACAGTTAAACACACCGCCTTTACAACAGTAAAACACACCGCCTTTACAACAGTAAAACAGACCGCCTTTACAACAGTAAAACACACCGCCTTTACAACAGTTAAACACACCGCCTTCACAACAGTAAAACACACCGCCTTCACAACAGTAAAACACACCGCCTTTACAACAGTAAAACACACCGCCTTCACAACAGTAAAACACACCGCCTTCACAACAGTAAAACACACCGCCTTTACAACAGTTAAACACACCGCCTTTACAACAGTTAAACACACCGCCTTTACAACAGTTAAACACACCGCCTTTACAACAGTACCGCCTTTACAACAGTAAAACACACCGCCTTTACAACAGTAAAACACACCGCCTTTACAACAGCAAGTTTGTAAGGAAGTGAGAGACAGTACTGCTCTGTGTCATGGTTTTGTGGTTTAACCTTGCTTTACAACCCATCACCCTCTGAATGCACTGAACTGAAACAAGACCTGCCTGTATTTGGGAGTTTGCACCTTGTCTGGCAGCTGATTTATGTGATTAATGAGAGGTCAGCTATCTGAGGCGGACGGTGTGAGGAGCGAGGTGAGATGCTGCAGCCCCAGACGATCTCGGCGTGACACGCAGGTTCCATATTAAAGGCTATAAAAGCAGCAACAAGGCAGGGTTAATCAGCACTGTCATAGGAGACATTTCCAGTGTAAACTAACTAAAAGGGCTGGAGGCATTAAAGTAATATTACTGAAAAAAGAATGACACTGGTGAACTTACTGGTACAATATGTAGACGTTTACTGTTTTAAAGCATAGAAGATCACAAAAAATCTGCAGGGGATGGATGGTGTTATTTATTGTAGTATCTATGACCCCACGACAACTCTCTAAATCCTGAAAGCTTAATAGTTTTCAAACCTTGCTTCCAGCTTGTTTTTTTAGTGTGGAAAACATCCTCCCGCCTGGTCACATTTCAAGTTCAACTGTGGCAAATGATACTAAGAACAGCAGCCAATGCACAGCAGTGCCTTGTGACCAAGCATAATCAGTGGATTCACTTAGCTGAGGAAATGCCATGAGAGATGCTGTTTTTGCTCAGATAAGTCTTCACAAATACAGCTTATTCCTGAGAGGAAATCATCTCCACCGTGAGCAATGCAATTTCCAGATTTCAGATGAATACAACTTTAATTCCCCACAACCTTCATCGTCTAACAAATTCAGCAGGCTGAGTGAGGCTGTTGTACGACGTCTGTTCTCTCTTGTAACAAAACATAGGACGCTGGCAACAGTTCAGTTCACACAGAGAAAAACAAAAATAATTTGTATTCAGCGGAGGTAACTGTCTGAGGAAAATGAAACCAAAGTAATTATTAGCAAATATACATTTAAGCAGCTCATCTTTGGCGCAAATCATATAAAAAAAGCAATCTACAATGCCTCTGAGGTGCAAGAGAGGAATAACAATGATCTTTTTCTCTCCTTTGCTGCCCTAATGCACAAGCAGCATACAAAATGGTTGCTCCAGCTTAATTAACACAACAAAAAAGCCCTGTAAGGGATTTTGCAGTGAAAGCAAAGGAGCTCCAACTAATTTAACCAATCAAACAAAGAGTATTGTGTCCTGTGTCATGCTGATAAATGTCCTCTACATGTCCCTCACGCCCCCCAATCAAATTGTGCGGCTTAGTGGCGCCCATTGTTATCATGCTGAACTTTTCTGAGGCAATACATTTTCCCTATTGAAGAATCGCTCCCTCTGTCCATCTGCCTGCTTCTCACAGTCAAGTTTTACAGTGTGTGACTGCATGGAGAGTTAAAGCCGATATATGCTTGACGCGTTGGAAGTGGCGCGCGCTGTCGTGACGTCAAAATGACGTAATTTCCTGCCGGCGCGTCCGATTTTCAGCGTGCGAGCAGAGGGCGTGCACCAGTCTATTTTTGTCAGCGGCGCGCGACAAACCGGAGGAGGAAGCATGAACGAGCTACTGGGAAACCGGATGTCAGGACTCGCCGAGTGACTGCAAGTCTCTCTTGTAAACTTACTGGGTTAAAATGAGTTCTTATTTTTGTGAATGAAAGGCTTGATCTGACGAAGTAGGTCATCCAATCAAATCGAAGGATTGACGGCACTGCTGCTGCCTGTTCTGCCATATTTTTCTTCTTCTTCTAGTTCTTAGAAAGAGAAACATCGGTAGCCTTTGCTCCTTAGCGCCACCGCTGTTCCGGAGAATACTACAACTAGTGTCGCGACCACCACGCGCGAGTATAAATACTCACGGCAATCCCATGACGTCACATTTGGATGCGCCAGCTTGGCTGCGGCTACTGTAAAACGGCCTATACTTTCTATAGAGAAGAGGACGTGAAACTCCCTCTACATACTGCACATTGCAAAAATGACAGGATTCCAGTTTTGTATGATTTGCACATAAGGTTAGAGTGACATGATCCTGGGCTTGACCACCAATCAATTGAACACTAAGTGCTGATTTGAATGGGAATCCATCACTGTCCACTAACGTAGTCTGAATGCCTCCAGCCCCTTCAATCAAAGCATAAAAAGCCACTTTCAATTTGCTAAAACACACAATGCCCAAAAACCCTTTGAGGGATGTTTTGGCAGACTGCCAAAGATGAAAGCCTTCTGAGAACAGACGAGACGACAGTAAGATGCATATTTCATTCTTTACAGCGCTTGAACGTCAATACAATTTGATACTGTTTTGAGCTACGCTACTTGTAGCCATTAGCTGAACATACAGCTCATCTCCTTGCACGCAGTCAGCGCAGTGCTGATCTGGGAGGGAGCTGCAGGCACTCACAGCACATCAACTGGAGAAACATCAGCAGTTATGTTGGAGAAGGAGAAAAACGAGCTGATGTCAGGGAGGCGGACCCTGCTGGAGGAGGAGGAATGAAGAGAAATAGAAGAGAAGAACAGAAGAGGAGAGGAGTGGGCTCAGCCATGTGAGTGAAATGTAATTTGTGCTGGTGCATTGTGGGAGCCATTGGAGGCATGCCTGAGGTCCCAGTCACCACAAGAGATTTAGAGCCAAACAAGCTATGGGTGGGGGTTGGATGGTGTGGTTGAAGCAAGAGGATGCCTCACGGTCTTTGGACCACTGATTTTATATTTCTAGAGTGTGTGCGTGTGAATGTGTTTCGTGCGTGTGTTCATTCAGGCATACATGACGCATGTTAGCAGATGCAGAGTGTCAGTACCGGAGCCCTTCTCATTCACTTAGCATTCAGGTGGAAGTGCAGCCTGAGGAAATACACAGACCTCCTCTTCCTGCCTTAGTTTTTCATGAGGCCCAACCTGTCACCAGCCATGCACTCAAACTGTGTCCCATTCTGTTGGGCACAAGGAAAAGGATTCAGATTGGCAAAGGGAAGCCAGTCACACCTCAGGTCATTAAACCTGCAGCACGACACCTGTCTCAACTCACACACACGCCAGCTTGGACTTGCACAATCACAAACACACACACACACACACACACACATGCATTAAAGGCACGTACAGTGGGAATAAATCCAGACACACACATGCAGGCACTGTCACATGTGTGTGTGCATATTTAAACATGCACAGAAACATCACATCAAATGTGAATGATTAATGATGAAACTACCTACCACTCAACAATGTCCTTTAATGTACTGCACCACAGATGGGATGCCAGGTATTAAAAACGTAAAGCTTTAGTGAGTAACTTTTTTGTATTAATGAACGTCTGTTACCAAATGACTTGATACAAAGTTAATTAAGACTATCAGCTCTACACAACTCTCTCTGTATTTCTCAGTATGGCTATGTTCAGAAGATTATGTCGTCCGGCGTCTTTCACACACAGAAAATCGCGAGTCCATCAAGTTTTTTTTTTAATCCTCCGTGTCCTCCTTGGCTACTAGCAACTGCATGGAGGAGGGGTGGAGGTGGTGCGCGATCACGGCAGGCTGTATCATGTGGACGCGCCGTCAGTTTTGTTGTCATTACTTAGAATTCCTCATGGGGGCGACAGAAACTACGCATTTTAGCTTTAAGTCAACCCCACAGGGATTCCCTTAAAAACAAGCAGCTTCACAAAGGAAGCGCTGCAATTCTCATTCTGGACAAGTAGAAGTCGCCATATTTCATTTTATATATATATATATATATATATATATATATATATATATATATATATATATATATATATATATATGTTGGTGGGGGTTGAAATAATTGATTGTGTCAAGGATAGCTGCTTTAATAAGTCAACAGTGCCTCGTTCCAGGAAGGTGCTGCTGGTGTACAAATTGATGCTACAGTTTCTTAATGCACCAACTCAGTTCACAGAGTAGTGTGTTAAAAGAAAAAAAAAACATTCTGGTTGACATCTTGAGGATGCCTGCACTTCAGTTGACCCCACCAGGCTGTGCAGTTTGTAGCAGTTCACACTACATGTTTTAAAGCATCTGCAGTTGTTAAACTGAAAGGATGTTTAGAGAGCGCAGAGCGTAAGACATGATTTCAGGGCTTTAAGATTCTGTTGGATGTAAATACTAACTTTTGTATGATGTATATAAGTTGCATATAGCATTTTGGGAACCTCGTGTAAACAGTCAGATACTATCATCATCTGCTGTGTATCACCTCATGTGACCTCACACTTTTAGACATACGGTACCTCATGAATGGCTAATCCTAAACTTCATCTAACAAAACACCCAATTATGGCCCTTTTAACCCCAAAGAAGCACAAGTAGAGATAAACATAACCTCTCATGAGTGGGAGGGCTCGAAAGTTCTAAATGACTTCACATCAGTATTCAGAGGAGCGCATCTTAACTTGTGGAGCTGTGACACTGTGGAGAAGCACTGCAGGTTGAGCAGGGCATTCTCCCGCTGCTGGCTAGCCTTGTTAACTAACAGAGCGGTAAGATGCTGCTGGTGGGGTCAGTAAAGAGCCTCTGGCATCTGGAAGGAAATTATGGGATATCAAGCTGGGGGCGATGTGCTCATTCTGCCACACAAATACTGTGCAGACGCAGGTTTTCTCTTTTTTTTCTCATTTTTCTCTTTTTTTTTTTACGCACCCATGTGTGGAAATAGATGTGTAGCGGTGGCTGGATGATGATTCGCCTTAAGTCAATTACCTTAATGCCATTTTTGTGTTGAGCAAAGGATTGGTTCGAGTGTGTATTTTGTGTGTTACATATGCTTCCTTGTTTATCAGCCAGTATGAGTCAGTGAGTCTACAGAGCATTTCACCCGCAGCAAAGCTAATCCTAAAACGACTCGATCTCCTGGCGATGCAGTCATTTATTTAAGAGGGTCACGCTGCATCTGCAGAGCATGTTTTAAACATTAGCCACATCACAACTTACACAGACAGAAAGCATTGAAACACTGATCCCATTACAAGGAAGAGCCCCGTTTTTCTCGTCAAGCTAAAGCCATTTCCTGCAAAAGAGATTGCTAATCATCCGCACGCACGCGCACACACAGTCGCAAAAATGTAGACATCACATTCTTCGAGCATCCTTAACCATATATACATTGCATCAAATACATTTTTAAAACAACTTTCTTCAGAATTGTCAATAAGGAGGTAAAAAGATGAAGAAATGAAGAATGTCATAGGATTTCAGTGAAAAATATTAGGCAAGTTCAATTGTCCTAAAGCATAATGGGTTGTAGAAGCTGCATGCACGCGCACGTGTATACACACACACACACACACACACACACAAACAAAGAGACAAAGAAAAAACAATCTTACACTTCACACCCTCACAGTGGGGAACTACAGTATGGAGCATTCCTGCTACAGGGGAACACCATGTAGTTCAGCTTTAAAGCTTTTCTGCTGATCAAGCGGCCTGTTTGATTCAGCCTCAATAGCAGCAGCCTTTCATATGAGGATGGGAGAGCTGTCTGCTTCCATTACAGCTCTGCAGTTTCACATTTTAAACTTCCTCAGCTTGGAAACTGCCTTACTAGTTTTTCTAGCTTGGGGTGAAACTCGGCCACTATGCAATGCAGTGTGTGCAGACTGAGGATAAGCCGCAGATAAACCTCTCACAAACAACTGCATTGTAAACACGACCAGAGAATGTGAATGAGAACAGAAGATGGAAGGTGCGAGGGGAATCAGAGAGGGATCAGGAGGGGATCAGGATCTTTGATTCTGAGGGTTCCACCTCCCACCCCACTCCCTCTATCTGCATCCTGCTCTCATCCTCTCATCTGTAAGGCTTGCTGTCTGCTGCTTTTTGTTATTCTCCCACATGGTCATAATTCATTTGAGCACTAAAGTGTCAGTAGAAGCAGACCACCACAGTTTCATGAGGCGGAGAATTGCCCACAAGGCCAGGAGTAAAAGGTCAGTGCTTCATCAGTCAGCTGTCAGGTTATGCTTCACTGAGTATGGAACCAAGTGTGCACACATTTGGCTTTGTGTGTGTGTGTGTGTGTGTGTGTGTGTGTGTGTGTGTGTGTGTGTGTGTGTGTGCCCCTGCAGTTGTTGAGACCTTCTCAAAAATGGGAAAAGGGTTTGCTTCGGGATGAGAGTGCCAAAATGATGTTAATTACTTAAAATGATACTTACTTTCCTTTAAGCCATCTGGCTCTCTTGCCTGTAATGCAGCTGTATTGGCTGCTGCCCGTCAATGAGGCATCAGTAAACAGAGTGTGGGAGTTCAAGGATGCAGGGTAGCTAGAACAAGGCTGGTGTATAAGTGGGAAAACGTAATGATTTAAACTGTAAACCCTCCACAGCTTAATATTTTCTCTTTATATCGCATGTGTTTGATTGAGGGGTTTAATGGTTAGGAAGTGAATTAGAGTAAAAAAAAACCTTAAGATCATCACTCTACATCTGCCAGTGGTGATGTGTCGTTGCCGCTCATGCATCACGGCCCAGGTTGAGAAAACGTGTGGGAGAAGGGTAGAAGCTCATACGGACTTGACAATCCCTCGTTCCAGTTTTTCAATAGGGGCATTTCATTAACCCCGAAGCAGCGAGACATGAAACGAGAGACGGAGGGGTGGACAGAGGGGAGAAGGAGAGCACATATCTCGCAATTTCCAAAATGCCAGCACATCAGCAATAACTTATGCTGACAGGCACCCATTTTTATGTCTTGGGGAAGTGGCATAACATTCACACCCAATGCTAATCATCTTATGACGCACAGTGGAGCTGAGCATCACACACTAAGGAGAAAGTGAATTTTTTTTTGTTGTAAAGAGCAGTTATACAACCACTGTATATCTCATTTTATCATCAATAATCTAATCATGGACTGCACAAACTTGTTACAGTAATTCCTATTACTGATCAGATGACAGTAAATGGTTTTCTTTGAATATGATATTGAATTCTAAGTAGTTGATTTAATCGTCCACCCACACAGGAGAAGGACTTTGAAAAGATGAAAAAAGTCACCAGCCCACTATCACAGTGTTAAGTGGCATACTATTGCTGATGTCTGACAGCTGTTGACAGCCGTGACTGCAGCCTCGGACAGAAAATGGCAGAAACTCCTAATTTAGTCTGCCACCCGCATATAAAAACTCTTGACATCTCATTCAGGCTGCTGTGTCATTGAGGAGAAACACATTCTTCATGGGAAACATAAGCAATGCTTGACAGCATTTGACTGCAAATCACAGCCCCCTCGATGACTAAATCATCTGGATTTTACCGTCACCTGACAGACACTGTCACAGAGAATCGGCCACAGAGGAGCCCTCAATACTTCTGACGTTTCCTCCACCACATTCTTTCAATAACTCATCTCCTGAGTTGGAATATGTATGTGTGTGTGTGTGTGTGTGTGTGTGTGTGTGTGTGTGTGTGTGTGTGTGTGTGTGTGTGTGTGTGTGTGTGTGTGTGTCTGCTTTTGTGTTTGTGTGTGCACCTCCCACAAGAAAATATCTTATCAATTACCACAACATAATTGCGTTTCATATTGGCTGTAATATCATTTCATTTATTTCACACCATTTCATTCTTCAAATAACCTCTGATATTGCAGCATGCTAAACTAATGGGTTTTTTTCATTTTACGGTCAGCGAGACCGCAATCTTTCCAAAAAAACAAATAAGAAAAGAATCTCTGCACATGATGACCGCAGGGCTTTAAAGAGAAAAATTCTCCAGGAATGAGGAGGAAATTGGACAATCTTGCTGAGAAATCTGCTTTTGCTCTAGCACCAAGGTAACATGAGAAGCATAATCTAATTAATATTTTGTCTGTACTGCCATGCCCCATTTTGTATTTGTTTGTTTAAAGACATAATGACTGTTCAAGGACTTCTCATATTTTTCTGTTGGATAAATACAGACTGTTATTTTGCATATGGACTCACTTATGTGTACTGGTCTTTAAAGACACGAGGCTTTCCAAATATGCAGAAGAGGAGCAGAACCGCAGGCTTCAAATGTATTTATTTTTGACAATAAATCTCACGAAGAAAGGCTGAAATTAAGTATAAATATTGGATGAGAAACAATTAAAAGAAGATCTCCTTCATAGGAGTCACACCCTCCACCCAACACACACACACTCCCCTACCATCTCTTAATAAGATATATAATAGATAAAAAAGTTAAAAAAAGTGATATGTTTCTTAACTGATAACTATAAGCCTGTATAAAACATTACTTGTTCATCAATGAACGCAGGTTTCAATCCTATACTTAACACTTACACACCTACACTTACATTTGTATCAGAGATTTTACAATTAACAAGTTTTCAAGCCGTATGGTCGGTACAGATACAAAAAGTGGCAGCCATAAAGAAAAAAGATCTTTGCACTAAACTTCAAGAATGATGTTTGTCATTGTAAACTCTCTAAAAAAAGACTTCAATGTAAAATAGGTTCTTGCTGTTGGAGTCTTTACACACACACATTTGTGGAAATAAAATCACAACGCCTGGACGAGACACGAGAGAATACAAGATTATACTGCCATTAATGGCCCAAAACAGACTTTTGTAGCAGATGCCTGAGTAAAACAGGGAATAACAGACCTGAAGGGAAGCAGACTGCAACCATGGATTAAGAGGGAACATAAAAACTTGGAGGGCAAGACATGAGGATAATTATACAGAGGAGACTAGCCACATATCTGTCACAGAGAGTCCCTTTTCACCTTAATTCCGGGGAATGTAACCTGCATAACAATCTGTTACAAGGGAACGCGTTCTTTATTCAGTAGCAAATTAAGGTCGTAAATTTTACATTTGCTCATACATGCACGTGTGCACTACGTGAGGTACTTAAGAGCCTGTAAGAGCAGGTCGGTGTCCGAGGGAGAGACAGTTTGAAGGGGTGGGAGAGAGGACACAAAAAAAGAGGTGAAAAGGACGATTCACGCTGCGTGTGAATCATTGTGACGGAAAGACGGAGAGTCAGAAGGGGCAAGGGGCGAGGTTTGATGAGGTGGAAGCAGTCTACCTGGCATTCGCTCTTCCTCTGGCTGGCTGAGCTCACATTGGCCAGACAGGAAGGCAGAGGCACAGACAGGAGACCTCAGATACACCACATGAACTCCAGCAGGAGAAAAATAATCAACCGCTGTGACTCACCAGCTCAGCACTTCTCATTAGAGCGAGCGGCGAACAAAACTGGGAACTTTGGTGGCACACAAGACAAATAACTGAGCTGGCAATCAACTCAAACACGCAGATCACTTGGATGAAGAATTTAGTAAAGCATGAGCAAGTGTGTTGTGTAATAAAAATGACAGAAAACGAAGCTGAGAATTTTATAAACAGGCAAGTGTCGAAGAGGCTCACAGCTTTGGAGTGTGATGGTATCGACTGGCATATAAGAAACATTTCAACTAGCTAAATGGATTAGATAGAAAGGGAAGGTAACATCTTGGTCCAATGATCTGGTTAAGTTCAGGGTATGAGGGAATAAATGATCCAAAGGTAAACACCAGGTTAAATGAACTAATGACAAAATGCCCATTTAATACCATTTCATTTAAAGTAATTAGCAGTCATTTTAGATGCATCAAAAATGTGGATGCTCCAATTTGACTCCAATTTTGACAAAGTTTGTAATTCTGCTTGCTTTTCCCCCCACTACTTAAAAGTACTTATTCTATTCAAGCTGTCCATCAAGTCTTTTAGCCGTGGCTCTAAAAACAGCTCCCGGGCACCAGAAACTGCCAGGTACATAACTACAGTAATTATCCTGAAGTCATTCAAAAGCCCTAATTTAGTACGGGCAGACTTATGGAAATATTGAGAAAATGCTAACAGCATTCGGTACATAGAGTACATGCACACGTGGAAGCGACACAGGCATGTGCACTGGCATACAAGAAGGCACAGATGCAACACCCACACAAAGACTAATAAACATGGTGAGTGCAAAAATAGACAGGGAGCAGAAACAGTTGAGAGACTGGTGGAATCTGCATCCACATTTTTGATGCACCCTGGAGCTAGACACTGAATTCTCACCTGCTGTATGTGACCATGAAGTCTTACTTCCCTGTGGAGGAGAGATCAATAAAGTATCCAATTATCAGAATAATTTGTAATTGCACATGCAGAAAGTAGACAAATACACACATAACGAATTCCCTAGGAATGTAACTCTGAATTAACAAATGACATAGCTACAACAGTCGATTGTATTGCCAGCTGGCAGCAAAACACAGTGCAGGAGTTTTCTCATAGCAACGTGACAGCAACTCCACCCCCAAACAAAAAAACTTGCAGCCAACTAGACTTTTTCATCAAGTGCACTATTATGTGTCCACCACTGATTTCACTTTCTCCTCTTCAATCAAAATCAACCTTGTTCCCTCAAAGCGGCCTGCAAAGACTCACAGTACATATGGCTGTGTGTTTGAAAAAAGGGGCCATTTCCAGCCTTCAGACCTCCCTCTGGCACCCTGCTCGGGCCCTCCAGGAGACCCATACAGAGAGAGAGAGAGAGGCCCCGCAGGGGAAATGTCCACAATGAGGTCCAGGAGTAAATAATTTACATGAGTCCCTGTTGGCACAGTGCAGCCTTCGGGCTGTAGATGCTCTACCACTGCTGCTGCTGTAAGGACGCAGCATATGTCCTCTCCCTCTAGCTGTTTCCATTCTTGCCATCTTTTACTTACACCCCCGGCTTCATGTCTTCTTCACAAAAAACTCCAATATACTGCCCTCCTTGCTGTGTAGAGGACACTACACAGACTCCAGCCCCAATGACATCTTTAATAATTCTGACCAGAACCAATTGGGTTTATTGGGGGACATTCCTGCAGGACTAAGGCGGAGTGCTGTGTAGCATCAGAAGTAGTCGACATGCTGTATAAAGTAATAGCGAAGGTGAAGAGAAGGGGCTGTGCTTCGTCTTTCTGCTGATGGAGACGTACACAAAGACCTGGCTTTAATCATCCCAGAGACTTTGTCCTAGCTTTGTCCTGATTTGTTAGGCTCATATGAATGACGCACAGGAGTTGTGCAATATTAAAGCAGTTTTTTGTGTTTTTGTCTTCCATATTGTGTTTTTTATCTATCATGATGTGACATTACGAAAGGGATTTAAATGTGATCATTCAGATTTGATTAGATCGCTCAAAAGTGGGGTGGCTTTGCGAATACAGGGCTGTAGTGAGATATGGAGCAGTAGTGGACTATCCCTCGCCCTTGTTGTTAGATCAGGAGGCAAAGGGCGAGGAAGAAATGAATAAATTAGACCTCAACTACATTCTTTGAAAATGTAAAATAAGTATTTGCCAATTCAAACACACACCTCTGACCCATGATATCATTTGAACTTTCACTGTCTTTAAAGCACCGTAGTGCTCAAGGTACACTTATGAGGCATTCATGCCTGCCATTAAGGTGACGCTCATAGGACAAATCCACAGGTATAATCGACAGTAAAGTGTACTGCCATGGCAGATCTTGAGTGAAACATAATGTTCCTCACTTCAAAGCTCATTATTTTCCTGTGAAATCACTACAGAGCTATTACGTGAGAACATATTATGCCAGCGCGGAGGTCAGGATGTATGCGCTTCAGACAGCAAGGTATTCTGGGTCATTCAGGCAAAACAAAGTCTGAGGAAACAGTTGTTTAGCACCAGGCTGTCAAGCCAATTCACACACTGTTCACACCCAAATTTACAGGGTGACATAATTCTGTGAATAAACAGCCCTAATTGGGCCTCCAAATCCCTCTGCAAACATTTGAGGATCCTCTGGAAGCATTGCGCAGCGATAATTGTGATTTATCCTCTGTCTGTAGTCATCATTTAGCCTTTTGCCATCATTAGCTTCGCCGTGACACATAAAGCCTGCTGTCCCGACATCCCCAGACCATCTGCCAGGCCGGGCCATGCCAGCTACCAACCTAGCAGCCACCTACTGCCCTCACATAACGCCCCATTTGGTATGGCATCTGTGTGCCTCACTGATCTGCCAACAAAGGATTACCAAATGTTTAAACAAGAGCTCAGATATGTAACAATATTCAACAGGCCATTTCAAAATACCACAGTGTTAATGACACACATGATGGGAGAAATCAAGACCCCATGCGGAACTAGCCTCCATATCTGATTGGTTTTGATTCTGTGTGACCGATCTCTGATAAGAGATGATTATCAGCCCACGGTTGTTCAACAGACACCTACGGCACCTCTAAGCTGAATTAGCCAGTCTAGGTGTCTAATGCTGGTCTAGGAGATGTGTCTAGACAAAAGGCCTGCCGCCTGTTAACAGACAGACAATCCAAAAACAGCTGATTATCAGAGAGATTTTTGACTTGTAATCCACTGCTAACAATGCTTTGAAATGTGGGGATTTTTTTCCTGTATGATACAGGAAGAGAGAGAGAGAGAGAGAGAAAAAATCAAAATCCTCAGCTTTTACCAGAGTCACTGTCTGCTGCTTTTGTTACTTGGCCATCCTTCAGGAATAGAAATGATGGAAACAGGCTAGAAGGTAGTCGCATAAACATTGGGTCTGTCAATCCACTTATTAACTCCAAAAACTTCACAATTGACAGCCATATCAAACTCTAGGGGAACACTGTCTTAACAATATAATGTGAAAGGAACAAACTGCATACTACAGTACTAGCTAGTGCGGATCAATTCTTTTAGGACATCATTCTAACCAAAAGGCATATATTAAGTGTTTCCTATTATAACAGATGCTTTCACAATAGGCAGGCCAAACATCATACCATTGCCTTTTCTCCAAAATTGTCGGCCTAAACATTTTGGACAAATCAAGTCAGACATGCATCCTCTTCCATAAGAGCATATGGAAACTGTCATCATTGTTGGTGGACATAATAACAACTGGCTCAAATTACTGTGAGTGCAAATATAAATATGAAGATACTTTATAAATATCATTAATATACACAGGACCAACAGCAGAAACTGTACTCATGACTTTACTGGCAGAGATCATTATTTCCTACTCAGGCTAAATGCCTGCCAGTTGCTTTATATAGTAGTGCTTCCTACAGAGCAATAAGCAAGAAAAGACCTTTGAGCAGAAACGCCTGGCTTGGAGAAATGTTTCAATAATGGCAGTACATTACATTACTGTACATTACACAGTGAGGCTGAAATCATTCCACCTGTTATTAACTGCAGATTTTTCTGTATCAATCGTGGTTTTCCTGATGCTAAAGGAATGGTCTGCCTTAGTATTGAATGTTAACAAAGATATTGTTTGAAGGGTAATGAAATGTATCAAAAAGCTGGTATATTGAGGTCTGTAGGAATAAAAAAAAAAAGAAAATTGAGCTGGCTTACAGTACTGACAGAATTTTCACTTGCTTTTAAGATAATAGCATTTTAAAACTGCACATGAGGCTACAATACGAAGACATTTCCAGAGTGTTGTCTGCATCTCTGGTAAGTGTTACACTTGTGAAACAGAACATGCAGTCTGTCTGCTACAAAACCATGTGGTGTCCAGAATGGAAGTGGCCAAACAAATAGCTGCAACAAATGTCACACAACTTCCTGTGGAAACGAATGCACAGAAAGTGAAATCTTTCAAGAAGAAAAAAGACAGAGCTTCCAAGTTCTCAGATCCATACTTAAGTTTGTCTGAACATCATTCAATGGAGAAAAACAAGCGAGGGAGATGAAAAACAAGTGAATGTGCCTTTCACCTCCATTTGCTCTGGTCCTTTGAACAGGAAATAGTTGGAGAGAGCTCTGTGGTCTCTAGAGCAGCAGCATTACGAATCCGACATTTTCTTTTACTAACCCTCCTGAGATTTACTATCGAAAACCAATTAAGTCCTTGGCGTGCTTGGAAGGGATCGTTGGAGGGAGTAAGAAAGGTCACCTGTCTCTTTATGTCTCTGCATTGAAAAGGCCTGTTACACACACACACACACACACACACACACACACACACACACACACACACACACACACACACACACACACACACACACACACACACACACACACACACACACACACACACATTTATACATACAGCTACAAAAACGATCACACAAGCAGAACCATGTGCCATGACCCCCGATCTCACCTATGTGATTAATGTTGTTAGGAGCTGACTAGTGTGACCAAGGCAGCAATCAACTATAGCTGCTCTCTCATCTTATCCATCCTCCACGATCCTTTCACCACATATCTGCTATGAATAGATGGATAGCAGTATGGCGGGAACCTCTGAGGACATATTGATCACACCCAATTAAATCCGAACAACTTAGAAAGGAAAGAGGAGAAACTCTCTTCTGCCTGCAGGCTTGTCTGGATGTTTACTCAACTATGCAGAGTCTGTTTCGAGAATGAGATATCTACAGTTTGAAATGATCAATGATCATTGGCATTGCTTCATTAGTGCTGCTTCGTTAGCAATCACGATCATTAGCAAAGTAAGGCAGATTATAGTTTTCAATTAAAGTTATGAGTCATCTGAGACGCTTAGCTTCCAAAAATCATAGAATTTTGAAAAGGTAGATTCAATTCAATTTTCTCCAAAAACTCTCTCAAGGAAATTAACATGGAAATGGTTCTGAAGCTGTGCCAGTGGAGCTTCATATCTCCGAGTCCATCTAATAGCTTATTGCAGTAATTCGTGAACATTTAAAAGGACCACAGAATAGCAAGCCTAAAGTGTCACATTTGCTGGGTTTAATCAAGAGCAGATGCTGCAATAGACAGGAATGGGAAGTTTGGTAATTGAGAAACAAAATCAAGTGTTCAGTCAAGCAGAAAAAAAAAAACTTGTTAGTTTTTAACTCTTGTCCCTCAATCACTTTGAGAATCACGTCTGGAACAGCTGACAGATCTCAGCAAATGTTGCTTCAATTACTGCAGTGCAATAGACTCCCTAGACTGACGGAGACATGTGCTATTCAGCCAAAAATAATGAGATAAAGAAGAAGACAAGAGAAGAGGTGTGAATGTTTCTAGATGAGAGGACACTTAATTGGCGGTTCACGTGATCGTTCCTATGCTCTCCTGTCAAAGTCACCGTGTGTCAGAGAGCCTTTCCTGCCCTTGTTAGCACTACGTTCGTCCTCTCCTCCTTATGGTTTCCATGGCAACAGACCCATCAGACTGGTCATAACCCCTCATATTTCATACTCATCTGCAAGGTGGGCAGTGTATATTGGTGTGCATGTGTGTGTGCAGACGGTGTGGGGGCGCTGTATGTCTCTGCTGAAAGTTAAATCCATTCTTTGTCAATGTCATTTCACTGTAATACACAGAGATTTTCTGAAATAATAACATTGATGTACAGAGACTATTTAAGATACTGGTATCAATAAATACATTTCGTTTTTTTTTTTTCATAATAAGCCTCGTTTTAAAGTAAAAACCAACAAACCGATCATTGGTGTCTTTAACTAATCAATGAGCCATGAATAAAGTTAAATAAAGGCACAGGCTTAGGGTCAGTCTATCCAGTGTAGTTAAATATTTGCATGCTAAGTAATGATTGGGATCCCTACCTGATGGCTGAAAAAGAGCATCTAGTTCAATATATTGAGACTGAGTGATTGCCCTGTCGATAGTAGGCCTGCTAAGAGTCACTTATTGTAGACTTAAGTCACCTAACAGTGGCAGGCTAAACGAGCTATTGTTAAGATTCATGGCCACTATACTAAATCAAAATGATCTGATATTGATTTTTAGTAAATTAAGTTTTTAGTTTGCTACAAGTTACAATAGGCTGATTGTTCGCACAGTACACACCTCCCAGTCAGGCTATATAGGAACATTACATACATAAACATTTAAAATAATTAGCCAAAAGCAACGGATAGGCAGTTGACATAAATACCTAAAATGAATGGATTAATAGGTGAAATAATTACCTAAACTTAATGGATGATTGTCAGTTTAGCTAGAAGTAATGGATAAAAAGGTTAAAATATGAACTAAAGGTAATAGATACATGGTTGAAAGATCAAGAGTGTTGATGAAGAGGTACTTGAGCTCATCTGATACATCTATCTAGACTAGTCTAGAAGTGTTGACTGACCTTCCTCTGCCTGTAGGAACTAAAATGAAAGACAAACGGGTGCCTGTGTTAACAGCGATTTGTCTTCACCGACCCTAACGGCGACTTTCTGCTGGCAGCAGCTGGGCTCTCTAGTCTGAGAGCTCTCGGTTGGACTGGTTCTTATTTGATCAGGTCCAGTTCCACTGGGACGACCTTTGCTGGCTTAACAAAATGTCACATCTGATTTCACTGCAAGCATCAAGTGACTTGGAGACGTCTGCCAAGTTCCACTGGAATAGACTGACACCAGTAGTGACTAAGAAAAAAGTAATCATTTAGCAATGTGCAATTGCAATTTAGCAATTGTTTCCACGGTCGTTCAGTTGTGATATAACTCATAATCTTTCCCTCCAGTGATACAGATCAATCCTCCCTCAATGCAACATTTAGATTTGTTTGGACATTGCATTTTTGTCACTTTTTAGTTAATTTATTTGCTATGCTTCTGCCATTGTTTTTTTTTTTATATACACTTTTGCTTTTGTTTTTGCAGTGTGTCTGAATTGCTTTCAAACTTAATGAATGAGTTGTGATTGCATCTAACCAATGGTCTTCTGTTTGAATTTCTTTGATACAATGTGCAGCACACAGAGTTGACATAACTTAATTCAATAACAGGGACTAACTAAGAAACACATACAACACTGTGGATGTCTTATATTATTGGATGTTACAGCTTGTTTGTGAAGCTTTGCGTGAAAAATTATTATAATTAGTTTTGGCTGATCTTTAAAGCAAACAACCAAACCCCCCTGCTAGTTCTTTTCACTACCAAGCTAAAATAATGCAAAGAAAAGAAATAATTCTCTTTTTCCCGAGTAAATAGTTTGAGACATTCCAGCTGGGGTTCTGCTAAAGGTGGGAACTTTACCTGCACAGGTGCCCCATTGTGCTTCTTCTGGCTTTTTCACCAAGATAGTCATCTCTGGACCCACTTGGGTAACTCTCCCTTTGCCCTCACACAGGCCGCTCTGTTCATCATCACAGTCTCTATTTCATCTGTTTATTCATTCACTCATTCTTTTCCTCATTCTTCCTGGTCCAGCAGCTCAGGTCTCACGTTAGCTGGGAACAGGAGAAGCTTCTGAGGTAGTCCAAAGAGAGAGTGAGCGTCACCTTCGATTTCTCCACGAGCTGTAATCAGATGGCCAGCTTTACACCAGGGGAATTTCTCTGTGTGCAGTGATCATCTACGTAATTGAATCAAACCCAAACCCATCAGGGTCCACCATGCTAACCCTTTCTTTGTTTTTTTTACTCTGCTGCTGCTGCTCGCCTGTTGTTTACATTGATGCGTTGACCCTGATCAATAGCTTGTCTTTAAAAGATGACAAATGGTGCTTCAGTTTTTTTTTTTATGAAAATCTATAAGTCAATATACGCGTTTACTTTAATCACCTCTTACTGCGGCCAATCCCCCTGATGAAAATGATAGTTAGGAGCAATGTAGTCTCGCTTTGCCAGACCTTCCTCCACAGCACAGCATTCCAGGATGGGAGAAAAAAAATCATGCTCTGGTTTATTGGCATTTCTTTAAACCAATCACAATCATCTTGGGCGGCGCTGAGCACCGGACAGAGCCACGGTGCCGCTGCAAAATTGCCTCGGGAAGGAACTTGTTTTGGTGAAACGTGTGTACATTCAAAAGTTGTTTTAGTCGTGCAACACAAAAACTCAGATTGGACAGATACTCTAGCTAGCTGTCTGGATTTACCCTGCAGAGATTTGGGGAGCAGTTAACCATAGTATTCATAAATCAAGTTTAAAATTCCAACACAAAGAAAGCGGAAGGTAATGGACATTCGCCCAAAAAAAGAGTAAAATCCGGTGAAATTTCCGGCGGCAACGGAGCAATCCCGGAAGTGGAACGTCGTAGATATAGACTAGGAGCAATGGTATCGGTATCAAATGTCTTCTTCACATATTGCCACTGACCTAATTGCCAGACTGACTGAAGAGAGTCAAACATGGGAGGAGACAATACATGCTTGGATAGTGTGATGGCATGTTTATTTCAGTGGCCATGAGTATGATCCCGTGTGTGCTTGTGCGTACAGTATGTGTCTGTGAATCATGTCTAAAATGGGAGTGTGTGGGAGTTCTCTCTCCAGACCCTGTCAACTGACAGACAGTTTCATGCCTCTGTGCACAAAACTGTCTCTGAGCCCGCTGGAGAGGAAGGAAGAGCCACACTTCTATTCATTCACATTTACCACATACAAAATCTGTACCATTTTTCATGAGCGATCTGACAGAGCTCCTGGCTTATTTACAACAAGCAACTGTAAAAGTGTCATATTCATCTTCAGTGGACAGAAAATAAAATGGCAACACTTTTGATAATATTACTTGTTAAAGGCATTTATATGAGCAATAATTCACTGGTTCCAGCTTTTCAAATGGGAATATTTACTGTTTTTTTTGTAATAGCAAACACACTCTGTCTCTGAGTCTTCCTAACAAAGGTGACTGACTGTCCCCCGAAAGTTTTCTTTTACATTCAGCTGCTTATCTCTCAAACCATCAGTGCTCGTTTGCATAATTACCATTCTTAAGATTTGATCGTTGATATGCGGCAAAACACTAATAGTCTCAAGTCTACCATTTCAACACACTGCCATGTGACACTAATCTACACCCTGTGAGAGCAAGATGTGCCGCCAACATTCATCTGACTGAATCTCATATAGGTTAGCGCTGATCCCTGCATGTCAGCCTGTAAGCAGGGATCAACTATTATTTCTCTTTGACTACAGGGGATTGGGTTGTTGTGCAGCAGGTGAGACCAGGGCTTGAATTACGATTTGTCTCTCTGAGATGGAGGGTGAGACAATGGTTGTTTGCATTTATATTACTGTGCTACGTCTGAAACTTAGGCTCATGCACACATTATTACATCATTGAAACATACTGAAAATAACACCTCTACATAGCACAGATATCACACACACAAACACACACACACACACACACGCGCACACACACGCACACACACACAAATAAAGCATTGGCTCAGTGATAAGCTGATATATGGCTCAACTGGACTTGCTATAAATGTTGAGCGTCACAATGTACAATATGACACCACCAGCAGATGCACCTAAAATACTCATCATAGCTGTTTTTAGGCTATGTTTGGAGATTGTATTGCTTCTAAGGAATCTCTCTGTTGCTGTAATGCAGACCAGGAATTAAAGCTGCGGACTGCTTCACATATCAGCAAAGGTTGTATATCTGTCACTCATTTTACAGCTGCCATTGACACTTCCATTGACAGTATACGGTGTTCTTTACAACACCCAATATACCAAGCACATTATGCACTGTCACTGAATTCATGTTACCTCATATTGCCATGCTTTCTCAGCTATTCATCTTGTCATGCGGGAGAGTAGCTGTGTGCGTCCAGGGTCACACAAAGGCCTTGCCTAACATCGATAGATTTCAAGGGCTGTGATTGTTGCAGCTAGAGCACATACTGTGACCCTGCCCTTTATCGATACACACCAGACAGCACAGATGATGGAAATAAACACTGCCACAGCTAGAGCCTTATAAAAAGAACCTAAAAAAACACATGCTGGAGAGGAGATTTAAAAAAAGCCTTCCTCGCTCGTACGATTGCATTTAAAGAACCTGTTAATATTCATTTATGTACATATTTGTTTCAGCTTTAAGTGATGTGGCATCAAAAAAATAGATTTCAGAGTGCAGTCCACTCAGGGCCTAATTCTGTTTTCTGATTTGTAACGGAAAGCACAAGAATTTGGTATGGCACAGCTCCACGTTTCCAAAACATAAATGCCAGGATTTGAAACTGTATGAACAGTTTCATGTTTACTGTGCAATCGCTGCCTTACACATTGTCATAACACAGCCGCTTTGAATGTGCATTGGATAAGGGCACATCTACACTTTCCAGTAGCTTGCTGTGTACTCTGAGGAGCTGTTTAGCACTTACTGCTACGGGAGATGGAGCTTTAGCCGACTTTGTTGGCCAGATAGAGCGGTGGTGATAATGGCCTGCTGGCCTCTCCCAGATCCTGTTACACTGCTGGGGACACACAAGCTGCTCTGTATTTAGCAGCAGTCCTCTCTGCTGCTGCTTTAGACTGTAACAGAGCTGGCGGCCACTTCCTCTCACCTCACAATAAAAGTCTGAAGGAACAAACAGCTCTGGAGGGAAATAATATCACAGCCTTGATTCTCCTGCCGGCTTCAGTCCGTTCACTACATTTTTATTCACTGTCAAGACCTAATGCCCTTTTTTTCCCCTTTTTTTTCCTCAAATGAAGAGTTGCTATTGATCATCACCAAGAATAAACTTTTCAAATTACCCACAACATTCATTTAGTATTTTAACTGCATATTGTAGCAGCATGATTATGGTACGTTTTGGAGTTGTGAGTGATGTCTATGTGTTTCTCTGCTGATAACAGTGGCTGCATCAGTCAAACTATCCTCTTTGACAAGACCTCAGAATTCAATTTGTTCCCCTCTCAGTTGATTGTGATTATGTTGACCTCCACAAGCCAGCATGCTGTGTGTGTGTGTGTGTGTGTGTGTGTGTGTGTGTGTGTGTGTGTGTGTGTGTGTGTGTGTGTGTGTGTGTGTGTGTGTGTGTGTGTGTGTAATTCACCAATACTGAAAGCAAAAAGTACAACTCCTCTGCATGTGTGTGCATACAGCCATCTGCTACACTCACTCAGTCAGCAGTACCTCTGCCTGTTCCTATGTATTATGGGACGGATAAGCTATCATGTCTTGTTTAACACACATGCAGCAAAAGAATTCACCTAGCACATGGTAGACTCAGGCTGGGCTAAGATAAGGATATTTGAATTATCAGAACACATTCTGCCCTCCCGCAGTGTAACAGCAGCTGTGCTTGATTTCTTACTTCCATTGTGTAAAAAAAACAAGTCTGCGGTATAGAACACTAAATCATGAAGGTTTTTCATTTCTGAGATGTATGTTGTATGTATGCTGTGAACTACGCAGGCACTGAGCACAAGCAGGATATTTCTCAGACAGATATCTTTTTGGTTGTCAAAGAGACAGAGAGAAAGCATGTAAGCAGCATGGGGAGATGCTGATTACATTTTGCTAGTTCTGCTAAGAAAGAACAATTCAGACTGAAGAACACTTCCAGAAAGCAGAGGGACGGCCTGACAATATGCCCCTCACGGTGGGGAAAGGAGGCAGAGTGAAAGAGAAGTTATCTGAACACAGTTACGTAGAAGGCAGTTGAATGGTAAAGTGTACACAAGAGATTGCAGATGTGATTGGCTTTATTGTTTGGTTGGTGCTGAGGAGAAAGAACATGCTGTGCAGGAACAATCTAATCTGCTGATTTAATAAGGAGACAATATGAACGGATGGTTTGGTACAGTGGGGCCTGGTACGGTGACCAGGGGCTTTTGACACATCCCATTTTTTCCCCAAAATGTAAAGAATGTATTAACAAATACACACATACATACATACATACATTTCAAACAAATGTATGAAATATATCAATAATCTGGCAGATGAATAATATTTTTCTCCCTGCAGTGAAGTGATTTTGTATATGGAACTTGAGAACACTTAGTCGCCATATTACCATCCGTAGTCAAGGTTTTATTTAACTAGAAATAGGCTCTGGTATTTTTCTTTCTTTCAAACTTTTCCTTTACACGTTAGAGAATAAATTGCTATATTAAAAAAGAAAAAGAGTATTAAGGTGGCTACTTCCATGAAATGTTAGGTGGTTCTGAAATGAATAATTTCTGATACATATTATTATACTTATTAGGTTTTGTGAGACCCCATCAATTAATTATACCGTTGCCATATTTAAGACTGCGAAGTAGATAGGGATGCTTTTGTTGAATTCTTTGTCCAACAACTTAAATAGCCAATATTGGCTTTGTGGAAACTTACAATTTGATACTACTAAATAATACTAAACACTTGCACGACATGCACAAAGTAAAAAACAAACAAAAAAACAAATCCATGTTCATCCAGCTGATGACAGACTAGCACTGCCAAAAAGAAACTCACTTCCTTGCCATTGCAGTTTGAATACTCCACGATAACCATGCATGCAATAAGAACCATACAGATTTAGAAGCAACAGCAAATGCTTTTGTAAGCTGCATGCCCTCTGTTCTCTGCGTTGAACATGGCAAATCTGCCAGCTATTTGTGGCTATATGAAGTGGATGATTATTAGCGCAGTGCTTTGCTCATCAGACCTAAGGGCATGTGATTTATTTCCTGCATCATCTGTCAGACAAAGGTTGCCTCTTGTCATTTGGACATGCAGCCAATCTAATCAGTCTGAATTATGATTTTTTGGGGACACATGCTAATTAGCATCATCACGATGAGCATGGTAGAACAAAGGATACTGTTTTTATCGTGCTTTGTTGTTCTACTCAAGTGTGTTTGTGTGTACAGTTGTAAGTGTATGCAAGGTACAAGTGATAGTGAGTGTTCCTGTCTATCAAATGTAATGGTGTTCTGTGTGTGTGAGTGTCTTCACGGTGAAAATGTATGAATCATACTGAGGAGCTGGATCCCGTGGGCAGAGTGGCATAAGTTCATCAGAGGGCAGACAAGCCGCCCACACACAGCGCCAACCGATGAACACAGCAGCGGGCTCCAAATCTTAATGGCATTCAGAGAGAAATTCTGATGCCACTCAAAGACAATATGAAGTAACTTGAGCTGTAGTAGAAACGAGCTCAAAAGAGTCGAGCCAAAACATCCGAGCCTTTCCATCTGGAGGCCATTTCAAGCCAGTCTGTTGAGGATGATTGGAGCTTGACAATATTGGGCTAAGTTGCGGGACTCATGAGTAACACAATAAAGCACTTCCAAAGCTTTTAATACCAACATGTCATCACGAACTCAACATCTCATCTTGTCTTGGTGAGTGTGTTAGGTTTCAGCAATTTGCATGAATGAATGCCGAGAGCAGAAAGAGCAGTTTGAGCTTTAAAGACTAGAGTGCATATAAATATAAAACCAACGGACGCAGACAACAAGACAGTAAAAATAGGAACGTTATGTGCAGTATGACTTGCAGAGTATTAGGTTTAACCTTGAAATGTTGATAAATGTCTCTCGATCTTGAATTCTTTTCAGCTTTTTTGCATTTCTTTCATGCTGAAGTTAACAGCGCAGTGATCTTTGCTAAAACATTCACCATTCTGACAACATCCTTAAAGCGTGTGAAGGAGAAATGCTTGAGAAGCAAGGAATAAAAAGTGCTGTCCACTTACAGCAACTGCTGTCTAGTATTATCTGTGCTTCTCGCCTGACATCTTCCTTTGACCTCGCATCATCTCTGTGTCCTTCCTGTCATCTTTCCTCTCGCCTTCTGCAGACCTTACGTAAAAAGCTCCAATTGCTATTCCCTCTCTCTCTGCTTTCCTTCCTCTCATCCCCACAGCCTCTTCATCACTCTGCCTCCTCCCTCTCCCCTTTGTTCTCTTCCTCTCCTCATCCCATAAACTCTTCAGACACTGTGTCTCACTGGAGCTCCCATTACAATGCCCAGGGTGCATCACCGCTCCATCACCCAGTAATGGATTTCCAATGCTTCGACCATCTTACCTGTCACGTGGTCATGTCTATTCCCTGCGTAGCATCACTCTGTAAGCTGTTTAGAAATGCATGAATCCTCTCTGCGTTATTGTACTCATTCCATCATTACTCACGCCCCAGACAGAGCAGCAGTACGCGACCCCCACTCGCTTCTCCTGCTGCGCTGAGTCGATGAAGACTTACGCTGCTATGTAAAAGCAGCTTGTCACAAGACTGCCTAGATCCAGCAGATATATGAAATTGAGTCATTTAGCGGGGATATATAATAAGAAAGTGGAAAAGATGGCAGGTTATTGTTCTACTCATCGCTTGGTAAGTGGTACAGCTGCGAAAACTGAATTTGGCTTTCTAGCTGCACCAGAATGTGACAAACTCAATGACAGTTGCGGCCTGCCAGAATATATGTGTACAAATTCTTCTCTCATCGCTCGCAATCAAAAAGCTGTTTAAGTAGCTGTGAAATAGACACTTGGATACCCTAGAAACCATCCATGCACTGTGTGTGTTTGAATTCAAATCATGTTGGGCAATCTTGAGTGCCATTTGTTCTTCACTTCCTTGTCTTTACACCACAATCTAAAAACTTTACTAAAACATGTACAGATGAAGTGTGAACAACAGCCGCATACAATACATATCAATCACATCAATGCAAAATATGAAGATCCGAAGGTCATATGAGAGACAATTACATTAACTACACATCCCCATACAAATAAACTCCACCATTTGTGTACAGACAAGTCTCATGGTTAAATGTCAATCATTACAACCACCTGAAATAATCGGAACCCTGTCCATAATTCACAGCTAAGATGGATGTAGACAGTGTCTGATTCGTGGTGGGGCTCACACCCACTCAAGTCTTTCATTTCTGTGCAAAAATAAACACACACAAAGCATATCATCACCCTAAAAAACCCTCCTCTGTCCTTTCTGCTCATTGTGTTCTTAGAGCCTCAAAAGACAAAAAACAAGAACAATATTGAAACTATTTCTAGTTCCTGATTCAATACTTACTTGTAATATTGCATTCAAAAAACAACCATAAGGCATCTAAATAAATATGTCTATCATAATACAATAATACAATACTAATATAATAATTATTATAATAATAATGTATAATATCTGTGAGGTTTCATCAAGAGACATGGGCAGCAGTACATTTTCTTTGTCACAGCACTACCAGTCAGCCAGCTAACTTTGTCGTACCAGGAGAGCTGAAAAGACCTGTTACTTTGCCCCATCTTTTGCACTAAATCAATCACGCGTTGATCTAACCCTGCTGTTTAATTCTAAGTTTTCTCCTCGTAACTCGTGACTTTCAAATGGCTTTGCCAAAAACAGGTCGACAATATTAGCATCGCCTGCCATCGTGTGCAGTTTGCTAGCTGGCTAGTTCACCCCTACAACACTAGCCTAGCCTACTGTATGAATGAATGAATGAACAAATGACATAACAAAACGATATTAAACTCAAAGGAGGAAACGTGGGAATTAGGTTAAACTGAAACAAGGAATGTGGTGTATAATTGTATGAAATGTATGATGAAAATTGGCTAGCAATTTCGCCAAGCAAATATCAAGAAATGCGATGGGACTGAGCTGAGCTCTGCTCGAACAGCTTCGGCGACTTTTTATAGAACAAAATCGCTGTCAATCAAAAAGAGATGCAGGCTTCCGACAGACCCTCCAATCATCACGCAGAAGCCCGGCGTCCAGGCCAGCCCACCACTCCACTGACCCCCAGAGACGCCGAGGGTCCGTGGGCGGGAAATCATCGCAACATTTATCCAAAGACCATCTAGTTTCGAAGCACTGAAAAAAACTGCTCAAAGCAGCCCCCACTGAAGTCAATGGACGCTTCAGGGAAATGCACTGTGACGCTATGGGAATGTATGAGAAGGAAATCGAGTCAGCTGATTCTGAACGAACTCGTCTTTGAGATGAACGTATTCTGACGCATTTTTAGTCAATAAAATGTTAACGCTAGGGGTGGTACAGTTCATGAAAAACGGTCCACTTCAGGTGCCCGTATGACAATGTGTTTCCCTTCCGCGCGAAAGAAGAGGTGTGGACAAGTTACCAGCAAAACGTACGGCGAAAGACCGTGGAAAACATTTCAGACCGCCCTGCCAACCTGTATTCATTTTAACATCAATGTACGCTGTTTTTTCACTCTAACGCCGCTGAAGTGGAGTCCTGCTGTTTCAATCCTGTCGGCTCTGCAGTGGACGGGGCTGCTCAGTTCCCCCCGCGACTGAAGCACGCACACACACAAACACACACAAAACTACACACGTGGATGCATGCAGGAAAAACCGGAGATGAGACTTACAGGATGACTTAAATTGAGGACAGCTATGCTCGTTATTGTAAGTGCAATGAGTTAAAGTCCAATAAATACTTTATCAAACCGTATAATGTGTCCCAGCCCAGGATAGGAAATTAACTAAACACTGTAGGCTAAAGATCAACCAGCCACTGACAGACATGTTGAAATTTGATTTATTCAATAAATTATACATTTTTGCCTTAAATCCACCAACCATTTTCATATTATACCAACATTCACAGCATCCTGGGCCTTTTTGGTAAGCCCAGAGTAACTTTATTGTCCCTAAAACAAGTTTCCTTATTATTTTTCAAAGAACTATTCAAAAAAAAAAGTGTGAAAAAAAGAGAGTGTTAAAGATTAAAAGAAAAAATAATAAGAACCGTACAGAACCGAAAACCGTGACCCTAAAACCGGGATACGAACCGAACTGTGGGTTTTGTGAACCGTACCACCCCTAGTTAACACATTACATATTTTACCATTATATTTTAGACATTTTAGGGGAAGCCGAGCTTCCCATGCAGTCTTAAAGAAATTGCCACTGATGTCTATATACTGTATATCGAAGTAAGTGGGGCTGTGCAAGCAACTCAAATCAGTTAATTGCAGGCTTACCTTTGGCGTTTTGGTGCACTTTCCATTTCTGGCATCTTTTATGTGCGCTATATCCAGTAGGTCTGTATCCTATAAACAAGAAGAAGCTACATCAGTATCAAAGTCAACCAAGAGTTAATTCAAAGGTTTCAAAGACAGTTTGGTACACAAAGACATTCTGTGCACACGGGAGCTGTTTTGGATACAAGGCACAGGGAAACATTTCAGCGCCCCTTTTCCATTTCCAAACCTGCCACCTGTGTTTAGGGACACATTAGCCTCAATACCAGATGCGATGTGGGAGTCATTCAGTGTAGATAGATGCAACTCTAATGACATGTTGCCCTGCAGGAGAGTCATTGTAGTGTTGTGCACAAAATGAAGACAAATGTCGGAGTCAGATATCGGACTGGTGTGACATGCCAGAAACCAAAGAAAAATGTGCAGATTGTGTTTCATGACAGACACTATATCTGAGCTGTAACACACCACTGGAATCAATGCTGGCAAGAAAAAAAACTAGTTGGATCCCATGGTTTGGCTGGAATCAGCTGTGTGAGTGGTGGTCAACTGGCAAAAAGACATAACATGGCGCCCTAATGAAGACAGCCTTGGAAACACCATGAATATCAACGTCATGATTTAACCAAAATGTTACCTAAGGCTCTCTGTAACAGCATTTTAAGTCAATGGAAAAGCTTGGCTCCACTGTTGATTCATTATTGATACAGCAGTGTGGGAGCTTCTTGTTCCATGTTACAGCTCCGACATTTCACGTCACACTATTGTGATGCAGATGAAAAGTTGGAAAGAATTCAAAATAAGAGTGCTGAAATATTGACACCATGAAGTAATGCGAATAGAAAAAGCTTCTTACATCTTAGTGCACAGCATTGTACTTTCCTTTCTTCCTCTTGAACAAAAGATTTTTTTTAATCAAAGTCAAAACATGTTCGTGATCTGAACTTAGCTCTGCCTCTATCGTGCCAAGTTCAGGAAAGGCAACCCCATGTCCATCTTGGGTATACAGTAAGTGGACACACATCGCAGATATTCCTCCATCAACTCATCTGTCTGTTTGTCTGTCCGACTGTTTCGTGCTTATTTGCGCGTCTCTTGTCTCTTAAAGAGCCAGTAATGTGGTTAGCAGTAAATACACACAACATGCAAACCTTTAGTCACCACATCGCTTTATCAGTCTGGATTATCGCTCTCTCCATCTCTCTGAGAGGGAGCCAGAACATGAGGTGGAAAATTAACCAGAGTGAACTGTGTGTCCACTTCGCATTATCTTGGGACACAAGGAGCAATGGAGGCTTGATTCAATCTCCAATGCTATGCCGGTATCTGACCATCTCAAGGCCATGAGGGTTGTGGAAAATTGCACCCTGCCATTCTCCCTTATCTACAAATCCATACCTACCTTAGTTTTTATTTGTATTTCTAAAAATCATTTAAGTATACGGTAGTTCTGTGTTCGTTTTTGTCTAATCCTACTGGAACAGTTGGAATACTCAAGGTACAACGATGCTACATGAACTTTTTTTTCCCCTTCAGTGTAAGGGCATATTTTATTCAAGGAATAAGAAAGCCATATACAGTAGCATTACTAGATGCAAAGTCTTGGTAACTACAGTTTATAAAGAAATGGGGCCACTTTGCTACAGGCTATACACAGCCACTGTCTGTCTCCGTATACTGTAAGAGGTGGAAATGAAAGCACTCTATTCTATGGCTGCAATCCACAAGGACAAGTTATTCCTTTTCTGCAGTGCATAGCATCAATTAGGCTGTCCCTGTTTGCACAGAGAGAGCCTCTGAGTCAAAGGTTAACGCCTCCATCGGGTCTGCAAATGCCTGCCTTTGAAGTCTCTTTAGAGAGATGTGGCTCCGCACGGAGGCCTGCTGGAACAGTGGGGCGTCAGGAAGCCGCTCGCTGATGGGGTCCTTTTTTGTGCCCTCTAGCCCTGCACAGTTAACACAGCTCTGAGCTGGTTCGGCGTCATTGGTTAAGTTTTAACCTATGGAGCCGACTCATTAAAGGTAAAGCAAACTGCCTATGGACGACAAGCTGCTCACATAGTGTGCAGCTATGCAATAACACGTGTAGCTATTACCGTAACATCCAAAAGCATGTGTCAGCATTTGTGTGCAGAGGATTGTGCATTGTGCAGATGTACATAAAAACTGATGCCAGTGACATTTTATGAGTATTGACTTTGGATTTATAATTGCAGATACTGCACAGTTAGTTAATTAAAGTTCTTTCTTTCAGTCTGGCAGTCCAGCCATTACTTCTCCTGATCAATTTCCCTCATTTATTTTCGATGACATATGTTCCTTATCTCTTCACTTCTGTCATCTGTCTTGATTTATCACCCTGCTGCATCTCGCTCTGCCTTTCTCGCTCTTATTTCCCTTCCTCTCTCAGGGCATTTCTGTATGTGCATCAAAACAGTGAGCAGGGGTCCTATGCCTATTAGGATCCACTGCACGTCGAGGAAGCAAGCAGGGCCAGCAGGAGAGAAACTACAGAAATTAATGAACATGCTTAACATACCCTGGCCCTGGGCTCTGTTTTCTGTGCCTGATTGTCTATCCCTGCTGTGGAGAGGCTGTTCACACAACATCTGCAACATGCTGCCTTTATTTTCAAATTAAACCCATTCTTTTTCCAAGTAGCAAGTAAGCTTTGCAGGAATTTCATCATTGTTTTGTGACTCATTTTGTCGGCAAATATGCGCCTGCTTTAAGCACTGCATCTAATACACAGTATACACCATGTCACTGTGTCAGACTACTCTTCACTGAGTATCTACAATGGGACTTGCAGAGTCTGGCCAAGGTGGGTGTTTTTTATAAAAGAGTTCTGTTGCCTTTTGAAGCAACAATCTGTCACAGCTAAGCTAAGGGTAGGTACAAGCAATGGAGGGATGTGCCAGTGTGAGAAAAAGGGAGAGGGTTTAGGAGCATGAGGTAGAAAAGAATAAGTGGAGGTGGGGAGACTGAAAAGCCACAGGTTTGCTCGCTCATTTAGCCACAGCATGCTTGACAGCCTCCGGGTTCAAAATGGATGTGCACTCCACAGGGCTTAGGGCCTCTGCTGAGTGACGAAGACAAGAAGCAAAGAAAGTGAAGGCAGGAAGGAAAGCAGAGGTGAACACGCACAGAGCAAATGAAGGGGGAGATGTTTGAGGTCTGCTGTGCCAAAGCCTGTCTTGGGGAAATAAACAGTCAAACTTGCTATTTCTAAAGGGTTGGATTTTCATGAGTAATAACAATAATAATATGTAGATGGATTTTACTTATTGGAATAACGACAAAATGAGATTAAAACGAATCATTGTGACATGTTATATCTACAGCAATGCATGTCAATGTATTCATTCTAAAAACTAAAGGATAAAATAGATTTGGGGTTTTATGTAATGAAGAGCTCCATGAGACTATTGCATGGCAAATGACACTGCTTCATTCTCTATGCATGAGTTTTCAAATGCCCACAGACTCAGGGTCAGAGGACTCGGTGCTTGGATGTGTACCCCTAATCATAAACAGAGCTAATGCTGTGGAATAAACCACACTAAAGCCAGCCAGGTACTGTGCCTGTCCCTGTAAGTGGCCCTCCAGTGACACTCGGCTGCCAGGGAACATGCACTGTTACGAGGGAAAATGGTGGAGAGCTGTGCTTGATCTTGGTTGAGAGTCACATCCACTCTGCTGCTGCACTTCTGGGATCCTATAGAGCGACTCCAACAGCCCCGCTGTGATTAAGTCACAAACCTCCTTACCTGAAGTGGCTGACTAAATACTGTAGATATACAGACAGAGCTGCAAACAGTCAAGACAAAAGAGGAGGACGCTTGTAGGTAGGAGGACATTTTTGCATACACATTTCGGCATATATGCGTGTGTAAAAACCTTGCACTGAGGTTCTGAGGGGCTGCCTCCTGTCCAAGTAGTCTAAGATGGCTGAGTATCTCACAGAAGGTCCTATTACTTTTTAAATAATTTCCTTGGAAAAATGCTTTATTAGGCAGTATGAAGTGGAGAGTGACAGCAAAAGTGGGAGAGAAATGAGGTATGGCATGCGACAAAGGCCTTGAGCCAAATTGGAGTCTGGCATTGCCACGAGGCTGCCTGAGGGCCTATTTAAACTGAGGAACTAATTCACTCTCAGTCTTTCATCTATTCACCCTGGTCCATGCCTCCAGTTCTCCAGTTGCCTCTCTTCCTCTGCAACATCAAAACACTTAAATATAATCTTCAAACAAATCAAAGCTCTGTCAAAGGTGTTTCACGGTGTGAATGAAATGCATTCAAAAGAGCATTTACCACACCAGAGTTTTGCATTCTTTTTCAAACGGCTACTGGTTGTAAAAAAAGGAAAAAAATCTCTCTCAATAGAAAATCAATCATGCACTGTAGATCTGTAAAAAGGACTTTCTGGAAGAATTCTGAACTTGAGCATAAGCTCAAGCAAAGCTTTCAAGTCTTAATTCATAAACCTAGTATACAATTTCTGTGTGCCATTGAATGGACTGCTCATGTTTCTACTTAAGCTTGATTTATACTTCTGCGTAAAATCTACGCCGTTGCAACGTACGTAGGCACGTTGAGACACAAACCTACGCTGTAGCCTGACGTGCACCTCTCGGAAAATTTAACTACACGTCGTGGCGAAGTACGTCGCTCGCCCGTGGCTTGGTAGCGTTGCATTTCCCCCATAGACAGTAAAAGAAATGGACACAGCGACGCCATATACTTCAACGGAGACCAGTGAAGTCACTTTTCCGGTGATGCCTGAGCGTACTGCGCAGCCTCAAACTGAGCTTGATGACATAGCTGTGACATGAGCAACCTGTCTGAAAGTTGTAAGTCTTCTGGTAGCTGTGCCAAGAGAAATCTCAATCATTCCCAATCTTGCAGAGACGGAGAGCGTAGGTATATGTAAGGAGATAATATGGGTACAGGCTAATTATTGCTAACTAAAAAGCTAGTTAACATTAGTAATTAAACTTAAACAGCTAGTGTAAGTCGAAACTGCCTGTAGGCTTCTCCTGACTATACTGTCAGAAAGTCGCATGGTTATGACACAATCGTTAGTCTATTTTTACAAAAACGTCTGCTACGGAGCCATAACGTGAGATACAAGGTAATGGAGCCTTTTATACATTGTTGTGTTTCTTTAGAAATAAACAATGGACAAATAGAGTCTTTAAATGCTTCAGCTGTAAAGTTATTCGCTGTCAAAGTGACGCCAAAATGAATGGCAGTCAATGGAATGCTGACGGAAGGTGATGGCTTGTGTAATGGCAAAATTACACTCAAATATGTTTCTTCCTATGACCCTTGTATTTTTACTTATGATCTCTCAAGTTAGTCAGATGTATGCTTCTCATCTGACTGCTTTTAACAAAGATTAGTTACGGGACACAATGTCCTACTGTTTTAATCACTTCTAGCTAATTGCGTAGTAGCCTCTCTGTGAACCAGATAGGGCAGAAGGTCGTCTTTGTGTGTATCTATAGTTTACGATATAGCTTACTGTGTTAACGAGTGACCTGGGGCGATAGGGGAAGTTACACTGTCAAGTCCCATCTTCAATGTTTCAAAGATTGAATTGTGTGTTTAAAGTTCAAACTATATGTGTGACATGCACAAAGCCATGTATAGATGAGATCACATGGAAGGGTCACTCCCTTTTCTTATCTGTGTATTTAAGCCTATGATTTTTGTGTGTAACGTTGAAGACTATTCCACACCTTGCTATGTGCAGTCTGTGAACCAGTCCTCCTATTCTGCAGAATATATACTTTAATAAATTACAAAAACCTACATCTACGACTATTTCTTTGTATTTGTTTCATCCTCAATTATTTTAATTCTTAACTAATCTACACCTGCTGCACTCTGAAATAATTTCCACCACACTTGTTAGCCTAGAATCTCCCCATAGGAGGTACGCTTTCTGGATGCTCGCTTACCCCCGGCTCATTTCCTGGTTCTCCTTCTCCATAAACAACATGAAATCAAGGAGCGAGTTAACTTTTCCTGCTACAGATTCACAGATTACAGAGTCACTACTCGCTCTGAAGCTAATCGCTGTCACTCTCTTACTTTCTCCCTCGCTCTATCACCCACTCCCCACACACACATGCCGGCTCAACACACACACACCAACGCACAAGTATAAACATCAGGCCACTTACGTAGGCTACGGCGAAAGCTCTGCGTGGAGCCTCCGCAGAACCATAAATCAAGCTTTAGAGATTTGTTTCAAATATTAGATGTAAAATCTGGGTTTTGGAAAGGGTAAAGTCCTCTGTCTTCACCAACAGACAAATGTGGTGTGGGGATGCAGAGATCTCAGCCAGGCATTCCTAGCACCAGTTTTATTTTTGCTTGTCTAAAGATTGAGACATGCTGGGTCCAGTGAAAGCCATCATGCTCTTGAGCATCTTAAAGCTGTGATGCGTTAGTTTTATTTGGCCCCAATTTTACTCAGACATTTAAAAGACGTGAATGCAGGTAACAAGAGTGGCAGTGAGAAAACGTGGTTGACATGCTCTAGTCTAAAGCTTTATACATGGGTTGGTGCTGGAGCTGCAACTGACAATTATTTTCGTTATTGATTCTCATTAATGATTCATCTTCTGATGAATCTATTCTTCAATTAGTCTATGAAATGTCAAAAAATATTGGAAAAACTGTCCATCACAGGTTTCCAGAGTCCAAGGTGTTATCTTTAACTTGTATGTTTTGTCTCACCAACACTCACAAATAAAAAGATCACTTTACATGATGTAGAACAGAGAAAAGCAGAAAAGCCCCACAGTGGAGGCTGCAACCAGATTAATGATTGGCTATTAAGGCCTGATAAGTGACTTTTTCTGTCGATCGACCAATTGATTGACTATTTGTTTTAGCTCTAGTTGGCGTATCACATGATTTTTTTTTCATGAGTCACTTCTTTTGTTTCTCGTTCTCTATCCAACTGTCATCTTTTACAGGTATAGTCACCCCTGGTCACACACATGCCTTTCCGGATTTGACCAAAAGAAGGCTTTTTGTTCATTAAGTCTGTGCATGTTTGAAATTAACTGTTGTTTATTTCCCTGTTAAAACTCTGGAATTCCTTTTGTACACTGTCCCTTTAAAAGTGAAATGTATAGGGAAGTTTGGTCCAACCATTTATAAATATCCAGAGTAATTACATATTTTGTTTTGTGTATTGCACTAATGCTGTTAAGCAGTCCCATTACATTACAGTAAAATCCAATGTCTACCCTCCTAGACAACAATTAAAAGACAGACTGCTGAGCCAACTTTCCACAGTCTTAATGTAGGTACAGACTTTCCCAAACGCTAGCAGGCAATGCAGTAAGGATAATATGTAAGCAAGCTAGAGAGATTGTGGACGGATTCACTTTCAGAATGTAGGATTTACTCACACCTTAAGGGATCTTAAGGTTATCTGTTGAATCAGAATCAGGATAACACTCAAAATAAGTTTATTCACCAGGCACGCCTAGAAATACGATAACAATTTATCTTCATAAATATTCTCTGATTCTACTATACCCACATTGTCAAGTAACTAGCACATAAACATGAATCGAAATGTGGCTTTTCAGAGGGTTAATGAAGATAGCTAGACATAAACGTGTAGAGTTAAGTCATAAAAACACGAGTTATCTCATAAATAGAAATCAGTTTTGGGTTCATGTTCAGAAGATGAGGAGAGGTCACAGCGATTAGAGGTCAGAGGGAAAAAGGAGAAAAGACGGCAAGGAAGATGTGAGGGAGAAATGACTATGTGGGGGAAAAAACACTGAGGCCAAGCGATGGAGGAGCGTGGAGCTGGCAGATAGTGGCTATCAGCAGCCGACACGCTCCACAAAACAACCAATGCAGAGATAAAGGCCGCAGGAAGCTTTGTTGTATACATCACACACATCAGGTAATACACACGCTCTCAAACACAACTCTATAGGCATAAGCACTCTTGTGCATACACGCACACAAACTCCAACTCCTCTCTATCATCATTCTGCAGTGTCTGCCGTGTTCAGACATTATAAACACTTGGGGACTGAGAGCGATGATGTGACTGGCTCTTCAGCTCACACTGGTCATCATCTTTCTCGGAGCGTGCCAGACCAATCAAATATTGCAGACACACACCCGCATGCACAGGGATGGATGGAGTGTGGTGAGGGGATACTGGAGGGAGTGTACTCCTCACTTCCCTCATCTGTCCATCATTCTCTGATGTTCTCCCTCACTCTGTCTTTGGTATGCTTCTGGCAGGATTTTTGCTACCCCTCCTTCCCCTATCCTCATTTACTCCAGTCCTCTCCTGTCCATCTCTGCATCCGCTGTCTTGGACATGTGCCTGTCTGTCTCACTCGTCTCCCGTATATCCTCTCTATGAACATCTGCCTCCCCTGGTTCTCCTCATCCTGCCTCCCTCCAAGCTTCCCTCCTGTCTCCTTGTATCTTGACAGCAGCTCCTGTGTCGATGGATGACGGTTCACATCTCGTCTCGTCTGATCCCCTGCCGAAACATGCACGCCACGCATGCTAATGAGCCACCCCCATCCCTTCCACCGTCTTCTTCCGTCCTTACTCCTCCACACCAGTTAAGTCTGCTCCTCTATATCTGTGAGGCTTCCTTCAGGCACTCTGAATGGACGGCTCTTATCTGCTGCAGGGGAACATCTGAGGTTCCTTTCAGAGTGACACGCACGTGCACATGTGCAGGAACACATAAACACACACACACACACACACACACACACACACACACACACACACACACACAGACTTCAACAACACATTGTTTTTATTAAATTACAAAAATACAGTTTCCACTGGGTACTTGTGCAACACATCCCTATATCCTTCTTTGTGATTATTAAACTCACCATGTCTTTGCAGGTAATATTTTTAATACAAATGAAATTCTTGGCATTCAACCACATCTCTGTGTTCAGGTCTGTGGGCTGAAGGTGATCAGTGTGCCTGTGTGTGCTCTCCACTATAGTCCTTTGAGAATCACTGCCAGTGGCAGATACAGCACAACTCTGGCTCTCATCTTTCACATCACCTCATTTAGACACCTCCTAAGTGCAATTCATGGGCCCCTTTGAAGTCAGGACAAAGCGGACGGCTAAAAGAAATGCATTTTTACACTTTCTATCTGCAGGCAAAGCTCTCTGTCTCGCCGTGTCTGTGACTTGTTCCTCAGACGCTCACTGGTAAACCCTTCTCCTCTCTCCACACTTCTCTTCTTTCTCTAACCAGAGCAGTTTGATCAGTACAAGTAAACACGAAGAACAGTGGGAGGAGGATGAGGGAGAGTAGGAGACAGGACACTGTACATGTAGGTGTAAAACTAATAACTAAAATATGTTTTAGGCTACTTAAACAGCAGTGCAAACAGAGTAAAAGGAAACATGTTCACACTTGTGCTGTGTTACATGTCAGAGACCTATTATGTACACATTCTGTATAATTTCCATGATGTCAACCAAACAGTATGACCCAGTGCCCACTACAGGCATGAACAAGATGTTAACAAAAGAATAACAACCGAGGGCAGGATCCTTGACAAGAACCAGATCGATTCTGGATTTCTTAGACCAATATAACAATTTAGCGGTAGATATTTGTTTCTAAAATACAAATATTGTGTTGCCAAGAAAAATGCCCACGATCTTTTGTAGAACGTGTAGGAAATAAAATTATTGCAATTTCCATAAAAGTTGGGTTTTGCTGCTGCCGGCCTGCAGATCTCTTACAAGCTAGATACTTTCACTTTTACAATTTTATGTTTGGGATTTCTATTGAATGATGTATTTCATATGGTTATAATGCAAGAAAATACGAATCGCAAGTGACATGGGTCGCAGATTCTCATTTGTCATTTCTGATTGGTTGCCAAGCTCCAAGAGGAAGGGGTCTCACTTAATGTGGTGCCAGATGTTAGAGGAGAGAAGAGATTCGGACACATGGGAGTGGCGTGTTGGACCCTGATGGACGATGAACGACTGATAAGTAACCCTCATCCCCCAGTCATTTTGTTTAGTTTCAGTCTGTGTCTATTTGTTAACCTACATGAAGTGAAACGCCAAGCTCAGTGCACGGTTGGCGACAGGAGAAGAGGATTGGAGCAGGCTACGCAATGAAGTTTGGCTAAGGCCTGTATCCACTCTTTTGTTACCAACTGGAGGCATTCAGAGTATAATAAGGCTTACTGGTAATTAAATCCCCTAGACGGCCACATTCTGCTTTATGATGAATCATGTCCAAGTTGAAGTAGCTGACAGGATTACATATACCTCGTACGATTTCATGAGACAAATAAATGAATAAATAGAAATAAGAACAAAACATTTTACAAGTACTACCTGTGCCGTGACATACTTTTTTTTCACACAGGTGTCCTCCACAGGCTTTCTTTATTTATTAAGAGGATACGCCAAGTGGTAAACCCAAACATCTCTGTGTTCTCTGTCAGTCAAACTGTGTTCACTTCAACTTTGCAGTCGCAGTAATAGCAGCATCGCAAGTGAACAAAACAAATAAATCAGTCTTTACTATTAGCCATGTCGCTGTATCGGTCAGGCTCCACTCATGAACCACTGATACTTAGAAGCCAAGTGCTTTTTTATCCTCTTTTGTGTCAAAGAAACCACAGGAAATTATGTTTGCATTTGTCAACAGGTCCTGAAAGCATTTGATTCAAATCATGGAGCAAAACCACAGAAGCACAGACAATGTGAGCATCAGCAGAGCACAACGAGGCTGTTAAGAAAATCTGTGTAAAAAGGTTTCACTGCCACCCTGGTTACAGCTTGTCTGCTAATGTACTGATGAAAACTAATGTTCCCTCTCTTTCTCTCTTCTAATGGAAGAAGTGTTGTTCCTCTCCCACCCATCACAAAACTCTCTCAAGGAAGGCTCTTAGAAGAGGAGCTGGTATTTTAAGTATGGCAGACTGCCGCGCTTCTTGTATTGCCTCAGAGCACCTCCAAGCTGTTTAAATTTGATACCTTCTTATCTTTCTACCAAATTGAATTGACTTTAGTGGGGGAAGTACAGCGACTGACCCACATTTGTGACACACTTAGCTGCTCGAGCGGAAATGGAACGGCGAGAGGAAGCGGGGAGTCTGAGGGAAATTTTGGGGGTTGGACAATAGAATGATTGCTTAGCAGAAAACTTTCTAAATTCACTTCAACGCTGTATTTACCATCAATTTGAGGTGACAGGCCTGCACTGTAAGATGCATATAACGCTGTGATCGTGGACCAGTAAATGCCAGTGAAGCATTTACAGAGTCTGTCACAGAGGGTGCTGGTTCAAAATGTAACACCTTCTGTTGTGTCCTTTCTTGCACTTTATTTGTTTTGACAGGATTTCTTAGATTTTTTTTTCCTTTATTCAGTTTGTACGTGTGTCTAATATAGAGACGTTAAGAATTTACAACTAAGGCCAAAATGAGTCCCTATGTGTGCAGATAATAGGCCTTCTGACATGAACACTCAGAGAATAATGAACATACCATTAGTTGCTCTCTGTGATCATCTATACTAACTATCCCATTGACTTTCTGCGCCTGTCTCTTTGAAATGGAATTAAAACCCTCTTCTTACCAGTTGCCCATTTGAGCAATTGGTAATTCGTTTATGTGCAGGAAGCACTGAAAATTGTTGGAAAGCAAAAATGCCTGTAATTGCCTTATTAACAAATGGGATGTGAGTGAAAGCCATCCACTGCCCTGATTCCCGCAGCAAAATGAATTAAACAGAATTTATCGAATGGAAAAACTAGCTTGAAACATTAGGAATGTGGGGCAAGAGAAAGAAAGATGAGAGAGGGGGAAGAAAGACAAATGACAGCTCTTTATATATTAACAGGGTTAATAAATTATTGCACAGTGCTTACAGTATGTGCTGCGTTTTGAGAATGAATACGAACGATACACAGTTAATAAATGTGCCGTGAGAAAGAAAAGTGAAGCTTGAAGAGTTTCATCATGTGGATCTGCACTCTAACCCTGAGACATTAAGCATTATGTGATTTTTCTATTAGCATGCTGCAACTGGCGGGCTACTTAAAGTGGTTTCAGCATTCCTCAGCAGGAAACTGATAATCTTGTTGACTACTCAGAGAGTTCAACAATCTGTGTTTGGCCAGAAAGTGGAATGACGAAAGCAAAGCGTCCTGATAACGCTGATTGCCTGCAAGTAAGTCAAACATGGTGCATTTGTGTCCTTGTGTACTTTGAGATAAAAACGTTTTGTTTCATTTGCACTCTATAACATCCTATATCAATGAATATACCATCAAAAAAGAAAAGTGCCTTTAGCTAAAAAATGCACCCTTTTGACATATGGTTAACTGAATGTTTTCTTTTACTTGTATCTTCAACCTTCCCACTGTCAGCAGATGAGAAATCCTGTATGAAAGAGCGGTAACACTTAGTATTATCTTTCCCTTCATCATGAATTTGCCATCAAAGCTAACTTTACCTTTTGTCAACTTGACATCATTCCTCAGAGGAGAAAGGAATAATTGAAGACGTGCAATTCTGCCTTCAATATTCTTTTAATTTCAGTTCTCATCTCTGTTCTCAGCGACAGTGTAGATGAAAGAGAGGAGAAAGAGAATGGGAGAACTTCATTACTGAGTGAACTTCTGACCTCCACTGAACAACCTAAGATTGAAGATAAACTAAACTAAACTGCTGAAGAAAAGAGAGGTGTAATCTCTCTCTGTCAAACCTTTGAATTAAGGTGTGTTTCGTAGGTGTGCATGTACAGTAAGCGTGAACATGTGTGTTTACATGCGTGCTTGTCTCTTCCTGTCTTTAAACCTGTGATGAGTACGAGCTGTGTGATGCTCTGCCGTCGGCTGACAAGCTTTCAGTAACTCCATTTGGTTACACATTTTGAACATTTCATTCTAGGCCCTCAACTTGACAACCAAGACCAAGTGGCATTTTGTGTTTGAAGATGAAATTACTTGAATTGAGGATTATAAATGACAGTTCATTTTATTTATTGTTCCAGCTTTAACACTGCAACATGAGGTTGTGCCCCAGCTAAGCTTTTCCTTTAAAGCCTCGGATGAAACAGGAAGGAAGTGTTTTCTCTTTTTGAGAGCTTGTCTACAGTCAGTGGGACTTCAAAGTCTTTTGGCTGAATGCCTTTATTTGAAAGGGCTCCCCGAGGAAAGCAGCCACCTGGCTTGGTGCAGCGATAGGCAGTCAAATCACAGCAGCAGGCGGGGGGGGGGGGGGTTTGAGTACTTTGCAGCATCAAAAAACAAGCTGCATGGATTGGATTGTCATGGCAACTGGGCTGGGTTAGCATTTGAAGTAGAGGGGATGGGAACGGAAGAAGAAAGAAAAGAGAGAGAGTCAGCCTCTGTGTACCAGTTGACTCATAAAACACAGGCCTCTCACATTTTAAATGTCAGTTTACTCAAAGCATCAGTGTTTAAATGTCTAAGCCATAAATTCAATCGATTTAGCATAATCAAAACTAACAGCGCAAATCAATGCCTGAGAGATTTAAGTGCTCCCTTCTGACCTGTGATGGTAGCCTTTTTACTTTTTACTTACTTTAACATTATCAGAGATCTATTAACTACTGTGGCTGACTGTAACCTCTGATTTCTGACCCCACAATTCAAATGTGAAGTCATCCCGGTGCAACATACAAACCCCGGCTCTGCACTGATCTACACATTTTATTGGATGTCATTTTATTGGATGTGACCGGAACAGTCCATGTCCAGCCAACATTTCATTAGGAAACACTCTAGTGAAACACTCTAGTGAGTTTCGCAAAATCCCTCGCAATGGTGTTAATGAGGGACAGAAGTTTATTTTTTTTAAACAAAAACAACGGTGTCATGGGGATCAGAGGTCCCCCGTTATAAGACATTAGGGACAAGGAAAAATTGAATGAGCACTACTTGCAGCCTTCACGGGTTCAGCTTGGTGGCATTGACAGACCGGTGCAGAGGAGGAAAAAAGCTGAGCATAAACAAGCTGACACTGACTGATTCAGCTGTGTTGTGATGCAGAGCTCGACCAACAGTTCAGTTCTGTCTCAGCCATGCAAATATCTAACTGACAGCTACAACAGCAGCCCGACCTCCGCTGCACATTTAAATCTATTCAAATCATGGCTATGTCAGAATGACAAGTCCAAAGTCCAGCTAAAGCCGCTGCCTGTGGGGCTATAAGCTAGTACAGAGCCTTCTGACATTTCAGGGTAAAGCTTCAGGTTAGGCTCAGCTTATTTACTGCCTGCGATGAAATGACTCCCAGTTGCCGAGGAGGATAATGTTATTATACTGGATGGAATATATGAATATTTGGAGTTGTATTCCTTGGTATCAGAAAAGGCTATCTGGTGGGCACTGGCAAAGATGAGCTATTAATCAGCTTGTTATTACTAATGCGCTACTACTGTCATTTCATAGAGAAAATGAAATGAATGGGGTGAAATAGGGGTGGCTACCCTTCGAGCAAGGCATATTATTATTGCACCAAAACCAATAAATGTAATAATGACGAGGTAATCAGTATGTCCACAGAGAGGTGAGCCTTGGAAGGGGATGACAGACAGAAGCACAGACGATGACAGAGACAGAATTGAACAAAAATAAGGAGAGTGAAAGTGAAGTAGACCTTTCAGCTGACTGCAGGCTATTGAGCAGGGATAAAGTCAATTTACCGGCAGCACTGATAACTGTATGTGTCAGTGCTCCACATCAAAATTTCATTAAAGGCACACTATGCAAGAGTTGTACCTTAATATAACAGCTTTGAAGTAATTTCGATGGTAAATTACCTTGTAGTAGGGCGAATCATCCCGATAGCAAAGCGGGGGGGACGCCGCTGGCCAAACCAGCAATGCAGGCTTGGGAGGTGGCGCCCCGCCAAACTCGTGAGAATCACAAATTACTACTATCGGTTCTGCGAACATCCGCTACACCCGCCAGAACCTTTTGGACATCGGTGACCAGCACCAGATATCTATTTTGAGTGTCTTTCATTATATGCACAACATCCCAGATGACATAGCGAGACCGCCAGGCTCTCCATGGATTGTTGTCGGGTCTAGGAGACGGCGCAGATGGAGGAGGGAGAGGAATAGCAGGGCAGCAGGTCCGGTGTTATGCTAAGGCTAGCATAGCACACAAGCCATCTCTACTGAGCCTGTATCTCTCCAATGCCAGATCCTTGGTGCATAAAACGGACGACTTGGAATTACAACTCGCAGGAAATCGCTATGTTCGTGACTGCTGTGTTTTGATTATCACTGAAACCTGGGTTCACCCGGGGATACCCGAAGCTAGCGTGCAGCTAGCAGGCCGCACTCTGCTACACTGGGACAGGACTGAGGACTCCAGTAAGCAGAGGAGGGGGGCTCTGTATGTACGTGCATGAGAACTGGTGTAATAACGGGACAATTATAGATAAACACTGTTCCCCTGACCTCGAGTACATGTCTGTAAGATGCCGGCCTTTTTTTCTACCGAGAGAGCTAACAGTAGTGATCGTTACATTACATGTCATTTAGCTGATGCTTTTATCCAAAGCGACTTCCAATTAAGTGCTTTCAACCCGGAAGGTGCAAACTCTAGACATTATCGTCACGGCTGTGTATAGTCCACCTGACGCCAATGTAAACATGGCGCTCTCTCTCCTACAGAACACCATAAACGAACAGCAGCGGACCCACCCCGACGGTGCTCACATAATCGCAGGAGACTTTAATAAGGCCAACTTGAAGACTGTACTCCTGATATTTTATCAACATGTCAAGTAAACTTGCTTGTTGTATGTTGTTGCGCTTGCTTGTTGTATGTCGGTTTTGACGAAGTTGTTGATTCATCTATTGTTGATAATAAGACCAGTCTTACAGGGGGGAGGGGATCAGGCCGTGAGTGCAGATGGCTCTGCGTGAGTGGTATTTAGGACAGTAACGTTAAATAAAAGTACTCCACAGCGACTCTAGGGGTAGCTGTTTGACAAAAACGGAAAATGCATAGTATGCCTTTAAGCCCTTTCTTTGTCACCCTTACATTTTTTACGCTTGAAATAAGTTGTTTTGTTTTGACAATGTTCAAGTGAGTGTACCAAGACAGCTTAAGGGAAAGGCAGTGCAATTATTTAAGTCGTCTCTCTTTCTTCATCCACTCTTCCTTTCCCGCTCTGCTTTCTCATTCCTGTGTCCGCGTGCAACACCTCCGTCATACAAATACTGAACACTTGATGTCCAGCTGGGTTCTGTGCGAACAACTGTGTCAGATGAAATGAATCAACATAATAGACATCACTTTTGAATAAGCGGCCCAGAAATAGGCCGGCATAAATGTTATAAATACATGGACCCATGAGACAATGAGAAGCTTAATCATCCTCATCACTCTGCTGCCATAATTTAAACAGCCATTCACACAGAGCACCCTTGATTGGGCCAACACAAGCTGTTATTTGTTAGCAGTCATACTGTACACGAGCACTTAGTCTAACGATAAGTATATATATACAGTATATATATATATATATATATATATATATATATATATATATATATATATATATATATATATATATATATATATTATACAGATGATTCCCTGCTTATTAACTTGAGTACTCTAATGAATTTCTCTAATAGCCTTCTTTTTGTCACATTTACAACAGGACCATCAAAATGTACAATATAAATCCTGAATATTGAGCTGAACATACCTTTTGTGGAAGTTTACATTTTGTAATATTGTAACTTATTAAATTATGTTAAAAGTATGCATGTGTCTTCCAATTAAAAACTCAAATAATTTTCTCTAACCCCACTTTTTGGCAGTGAAGTGCCTTACCAAGAAAAAAAAAGAGAGGGATGCTGTTTATATTGGATTTTTACTACCATCTATGACTACTGGTATACTGTAGTAGGTAAGGCAAACAGACAAAAGAGAAACGTCTTACCATATACTGAACTCCCATGTATGATGATGTTAAATCAACACTCACTGTTTCACAAAGGAAGTGTTTATTGCAGGGCTATTGATTGGATTGGATTACTGTATATTTTGATGTCGTTGTTTTGTCCAACCTCTGTACATATTATTACTGGCTGTGGGCCGTTACAACATTATTTATAAGCCATGTGATTGGTTAAGCTTATCACTTGAATCCAGGGTGTCTGAGCTGCCCAGTCAGAGCTGCTGCTATCGCTAAGTCACCTCCGGTCCCCGGGCAGACCCAGTGGAGGCGCAGAGACTTACACTGAACAGTGTTGGGACCAACGGAGCCTTTAATCAGCCAGGCTCTAACGGACAAAAAGCCCTCTTTCCGGATCTGTGGCTCCAAGTTTTGTGAACGGACTCCAGTTGTTAAGAAGAGGAAATCTCCCTGCTCCTTCTCCTCCTCAATGTTACTTTGTGTGTATGCCTGCTTGAGCATGTATTTGTCTACCCGTAGACCAGCACAGTGCAGCGGAAAAGAAGTCCTGATCGGAATTGAACGAGAAAAACAAGACTAACTCAAGCGCAAACAAAGCCTTCTGAAGTCACCCAGGAACTGCTAATCCAAAAGAGTTTGGCAACGCTTTTCTTTCTTTTAACACTTTTCTTTTTCTGCTTTTGACTCTCAGCTCTGATAAATAGGGATTTACTCTACAATGCCAAGTCCACACATACCCAGGCCTCTGTTTTTCTACATTATAAAATAGTTCTGTCAGAGCAGATCAGCGGTTTACATTCTCTTGTTTTAGGGTGGCCGCTCTGAGCCAAGATGTTGTTCATGCCACCTAATAAAAAATTGGAAGATGGAAAAAAGTTATCCTTGCTTTACATTGTGTTGTAGGAAACAAACATGGCATGGAGTGGCTGGCTTAACTGTCATAATATTTAAGTGCTGCAGTGCCAACAGTGACAAAAACCAATGAAGAACCAATAAATAACATCTATAAAGACTCCGTACAGCGACATCTAAGGCCAACATCAATAACCCTGCCATGACCTTTTGCTGTAAGTGTTAGTCAGTCAGGGTTGATTTCAAAGCCTTACCCTCTCTGGATGGCTGATCGATACTGAAAAATAGCAAAAAGCTTGTTTTTTTAAGCATGACATTGACAGAGAACCTAGAAGTCAGTATTGTAGGGCGCAATATTGTGTGAGGGGGACTATCAGTATGATTTGGTACTGTAATTATCAGTTTTATTGAAAGCTGGTATGAAGACACACAATAGAAAATGTCATGTGGCATGACAAGTTGGTTTTTAGTACAGATAATGAATCTATCAAAATGACAGTCAGTAGTGCTGCGTGTGTGTCAGTAACTTATCGAGTCCAATATTTCAGCAAGTTTAGCAACATCCTCTACTGTTCCCGATAGCACAAAGTAACTATGGTTTCCTTTTTGTATCACCTGTTTGTGACAGAAGAAATAGACATTTGATCCAGAGCTCATCAGAAGTCTTTAGTCACTTTAGCCATTTTCACATATGAATTCCGAATTATGGTCCCAACGCAGTCCGGAGTTTCCTTTTCACACATGTAACACACAACAGGAGATTTTCAGATTTTTACGTAGTGGAAATACTCTGTTGGATTTAGACGAGGGGTGGCGCTGGGTAGAGTGTGCAGCAGACAGGACATGATGCAGATCACACTGCGTCACAGAGCTGTTTATAATTTGGCCATAAACAAACAAGTCTCTTGCTGTTCCTTCAATTTGTCTGACAATTTCAGCGTTGGCCCTTCCTGACAGAAGTTCCCATCGTCTCTCCAGTTAGACATTTTTGTTTCCGTCTCCATATAAATCACCCTCCTTCTTCACCTTGGTATATTGTCTTCTTCCTGTTTTACATGAGCATAAAACGTCATCAACACGCCCACTCACTTGCTGTGAGTCTTCACACTGTCGGCTCAATCGGGGTTTACACGGATTTTGTACTAGGGAGCTGGCAGGGTAAAGAGGGGTTGAGGTCCGTTCCAACTGATTCGGACATTTGACTTTTGTGACCTGAATACCGTCCATCACTTGGATGCAAACAACAAGACGTTGTCAGTTTGTGTGACTACAGTGCAGCTTTTGCCTGAATCAGTTGTTTCTATGAGAAACTACATCCAAAATGTAACGAAAATGACAGGTGTATCTGCAGACTGATCATTTTTCTGAAGACCAAGATCAAACTCATGCAATCTGATATAGAATATGATTTTCTAAATTCAATACTGTGATGGATCCCACTGGGGAGCAGCTAAATAGTCATGTCTAATTGATATTCAACAATGTAAAGGTATAATGATGAGAGTAATTGATTGAAGGGCTGGGCCATATGGAAGATTCAGGAGATGAATGAATTTAACACAGAATGAAACATAACTAACTTCCACTGTAATAATGTCATTGTACTAAAATAAGAAGAAAGCTGCAAATTCGGTAATTATGGATTATTAAAAGCATTTATTAAAATGTCTGCAAAGTTTCCAACCCAATCATTAATGCTTATTAAAGTCACACATGTTAGGAGGGTTGAGCTGGCTGCTTTTAAAAATGGTTTAGCAATTTTACATCAGCACAGGTCCAATCTCCTAAAAGCCAGCCTAAATGATCTCACCAAAATGCTAATGGCATGAAAGTGACGTGTTAAGTAACGGGGGCAAGAGATAAGTCATTTTGTTCATCATGATCTTCTTGTTCTTCTTTTCTCTCGGTTTTTCTGTCTGTCTCTGTTTCTCACTATTGGTTCAGATAACATAGTGTGCCTGTGTGCCAGGCTACAACTTGGCAGAGGTCACAATTCACTTTCAGGAGATTGGCTGCAGATTTATGCCTTGTCTTTCACAACTATATAGTGCTGACGGAGGTGGAGGAGCGGCAGCCTCGGTAATCACAGAAAATTGCAGCGTTGGTGGAAACAGATGTGTAAACTCCACTATGACGGAGTGGAGAGAAGAGCGTGTGTGCGTGTGTGTTTGCACATAGAGTGTGTGATACAGTCTAAACCCAAAACAGCCTTACTCATGCTTTGGATTAGGTCAATTATGAGGCTCATTCAGAAATACCCCACACACACCAGCTGCCAAGTGGGGAGTCTGGTTTTGGCCCGGGGTTAACTGTCTTTCACCTCTGAACATCATTTAATGCCATATGCTGAGTGCTTGTCTAGTGAATGTCCCAAAATTGGCACACTGCTAAAACACATAGGCTATCTCCCAGAAGAAAGCATTTAACCTTGTATGACTACAGCCTACAGCGCACACACACACACACACACACACACACACACACACACACACACACACACACACACACACACACACACACACACACACACACACACACACACACACACACACACACACACAAGAAAACAATGATATCTGTTTCAAAGCGGCAACATTCTCGAAAAATATGAGCGGATACCGAAAGAGAATGTGACATTTACAAGGTGTGTGCTGTTGCATGGCAACCATGCAACTAAACCAAAAGACCGTTCATTTGACTGAGTCAGTCCACCTCTCAGTGTTGAATAGCTCCTCCCCTTGAAGTCAGGCTCAACCAACGGAAGCAGAAATTATTTTTAACCTACGAAAGAAGCACCTGTTCCTGGTTGGACATTACAGGAATGTTGGTGTGTGAGTGTAGGTGCCTACACGTGTGACTGCGTGTGGGTAAATGTGTAGAGCCGGGTGCTGGTACGCAGCACAAACGGGTGCTGGTACGTGTGCATTTTTGTTCATGACACTGTAACTGGTATATGTAGAGTACCATAATCAACCATAGTGGAGGGTGAAAATGGTAACTTGGTGACTCGTGTCATTAAAAGAATTGATTGTGTCAAGTGGCTCAGAGGCAAAAGGGGATGATTTTCTTAAGGCTATGTTTGCCTCTTTTCTGAGCAAAGTATTTGTGAGTAGAAGCCAAACAATCATATTCTCAAAACAGCACCTGTACACATTTGCTAATCGGCCAACAACACAGTTTAACAAAAGCAATGTAATTGCCCATTTCAAAGTCACTGATGCAGTGACTGCAGTGTTATTGCAAAGCTTTGAACAAGGAAGTACATTCAAGTTCCCCGTTCTTAAGTGTCATGTACTTTTTCTCGAAAAAAAGGGAAAGCACCTTACCTTATTTAATAACTAAGGAAATTGTGTCAACTTTTGAATTATAACTAACTTTTGATGATTCACAGTGATACTGTGTTTAGTTGAAGTGACTTCCCTCCCAACATTTATGACACCGCGGTTAATGTATATCTAATGTACGTTGCGACGTGGTATTCATTTACTTTGAGTTTACACATGTTTGTGTTTTGCTACTCATGTTATTGTTACTGACATTATTATCACAAGCAACATCACCGTCAGCGACCGTCTTCGTGATTGTTGTTGTCAGATCTCTATCTGTGAAAGGGTTGTGTAAAGTGTGTGTGTGTGTGTGTGTGTGTGTGTGTGTGTGTGTGTGTGTGTGTGTGTGTGTGTGTGTGTGTGTGTGTGTGTGTGTGTGTGTGTGTGTGTGTATACAAAACAGCGGGTCTTTCAATGTGAAGGAGAGAGCAGGCAGAAACACAAAAAGCCAGCCAAATGGACTCTGAACCAAACACATACAAACATGAGAGAGTTATGACTGCAGGAGTTTACATAGCAGTGCCCTGTTTAAAAATACAGCAGTGTGCAGAAATGGAGCTCATGTCACACTAGAATCCACACAGTTTGCACCTGTTTTATCCACGGAGGAAAGGAAGAGATTGTGCAGTACACTTCAACTATATCAGTCTGTATTAACTATCTTCAACAAGAGTGGCATTTTTCAAGCTCCTGTTTTGGCAAACGCTCACAAGTGGAGGGAGGGAAGCGAAAAAATATACCAAATTAAAGCTTATCTCTGAACCCAGGGTGTCTTAGCTCGTCTACTGGGCTGCTGCCGTCGTTAAGTCCCCTCGATTACCCTGACAGACTCAATCAAGAATCAATAAAAGTATCTTATTGCATTTTCTGACAATTCTACCGTTGAATACTTTGTGTTTATAGTTGAGGCCATATTGTCAGCACAACTTAGTCTGACTGCAACAAAGGCATCAAGATGAAACTCGAGGAATCCTTGAGTCTTGAGTCATCAAGTGAAAGGCTAGCCAGGAGAAGAAGGCTAAGAACATCACGCCTTAAACAGATCTGACATTGAGTCTTCGCTGCCGTCAAAACTAAACTTTGCCGTTCTGACCTAAAAACATGGCTGAAATCCACTGCTGGGCCAGACTCTGACAGATGAACTCATGACTAGATTGAAAAAGACAAACCTCTGTATTAGCAGAAGTGCCCTTCTATCACCCGTCCCCTCTCTCTGTCTCAGTCACAAGTCTCTATTATAAGGTCCCAAGTCTTATAGTTTGTCGGAGTCCTTATAGAATTAGCAACGTTAAGCTAATTTTACTGTTGGCCAATCAACAATGATAGGCCACTTACATTAGACATTGCCGATCGTGTATTAATACTAGTCTATGTCCATGACTTTCCACTTCCAAGGATTGCTAGAGTGCTGTTGGAAATTCCGCTGTATCTCACTTTTTTTGGCTGGATGTCCGTTACCTTCCGCTTTCTTTGTGTTGGAATTTTAAACTCTGGTGGATTTATGAAGACTATGGTTAACTGCTCCTCAGATCTCTGCAGGGTAAATCGAGACAACTACCTAGACTATCAGTCCAATCTGAGTTTTTCTGTTGCACGACTAAAACAACTTTTGAACGCACACGTTCCACCAAAACAAGTTCCTTCCTGAGGCTATTTTGCAGTGGCACCGTGGCTCTGTCCGGCGCTTAGACCCGCCCATGACGGTTGTGAGTGATTTAAAGAAATGCGAATGAACCACAGCATGTTTTTCTCCCATCCTGGAATGCTGTGTGGACTAGCCAGACCCTCCTCCGCAGCGCTGTGAAGGAAGGTCTGACGAAGAGGGACTAATTCTAAAAGCTAAAGTTAGCTAATGTTAGCTTAAGACACAGCTGGCCACAGAACATTAATGTTAGCCTTAGCTATCTGTGTGCAGCTTCAAATTTGAAACACAGTTGTTATTAAAATGTGTGTGTTTTGAACGTTGCCATTGACTACAGCATGTTCTTTATGCTTGAATGTGATAATGTTTGTGATAAAAATGTCCCACCTTTTGTCTGTCTGCAACTCTCCCTCCTGCTCGCAATAATGTGACTTTATTCAGAGAATATCCATTATCAGAAAAATTAAGAGTTTATTAGCTGTCCTTTTTGATACCATCAATTTTCATCTTTGGGCTTAGGCAGGATATTAAATCATACCAAGTTAAAAGCTCTGTGGCATTAAAGTTAAGGTTCGAGCTGCAAGTCTTTTTCTCATTTTCTCAAGTATCGAAAGAAATGAGATTCATGACTTGAGTCTGACGAGAGTCCAAATCATATGACTCGAGTCGACAAGGCTGACACACACCAGTAATAGCTTTAAAATTGTATTTTAGACAGCATGAGTCAATACATTATTTGAACTAAAATACATTTATTAAATAAGAAGTATGATTTGAATCCTTTCGAGGCCTTCAGTAAATAGTAAAAACTATATCCATCATGTGTGTGTGTTGAAAGTGAGCGCAGTAGGCACGCTGGGTACAGTTCTGCTGTGCTTCTGAAGAATCTGAGGAATGCTTATACTCTGCAGGCCATCAGGCTGGATCTCTAACAAGCACACACATAACAACTGGACGCAGCATCGCAGCCTGTTTAAATTGGTCTGCTGAACAGATGTGCAATACCATCATGAATAAACGTGAGCGAAAAATACAAGACAAGACATCTTTTAAACACATACAACACACACTTTTGTGTGTCGACTGTGGCACCGAGGAATATAGCGGGTGCCTTTCTGTATGCCCTAATAGAGTTTTGTCTGTGCGGCGCTTGGTATCAATTTGAGTTATTATGTGTGCGACAGGACTGCTCTCACTGCTGAGAGACAGAACAGACACCCACACACGTAAACGCGCACACACACATACACAAAAGCCTCATCATTCAAAATCCTCGCCATATGACGGAGGCACAGGACATAATGACAAATTGATGCCAAGCAGCCTCTCTCAATTCTCTTATTTGAGAAACGCGCTGACTGACCACAGACACACATTTTCCTCACAAACAAGCAAGCAAGACATAAAAAAGTGCTCCTCTGTCTGTCTCTCTCTTTCCTCATCGATTGTTGAGTAGAACTGTATACGCCCTGAAGACATCCCCTCTTTTTTTTCCACATGAGGCGTATTCATTTACAGGTTGCCAACATAATAGGATCCTTTCTCTGTTGATGTTTGTATGTGTATGGAGGTGTGTGTGTTCAGAGGTAAAGTCTCGGTCAGCACTCCTGTCTGTGCTCTGGTACGGCTGCAATGAAATGCCCTCATCTCTGCAAACATAAAATCAATGGTAGCTATTAATTAGTCTACCTCTAACTGCCTTTGCTGATACAGTTATACACACAAATAGAACAGGAACACATTACGCCTGTTGAGCTGTTTGGAGGCGGATTGGATTTTAAAGAATAGAGGCGTGGATAGGCTGACTTGTACAGAAGCTGTAAGTAAAAAAAATAAATAAAAAAAACATAACAAACAACAACTTGACAAAACTGGAATAGCCTCTGCAAATTATGTACACACTTTCAAGGTTAAATTGAGAGGAAGTGCTTTTTAAGGTTACTGAGTCAGATATGGTCTGGTATCTTACATTTCACAACCTGGTTCCTGGTTATTATGAAAGCCTTTGCCATAATTAGGGAGGAGAAAAAAAACACAATGCACTATGGAATAATCTCACAGGTGTCAAGTTTAGCACTGCAGGTGCAGCAGTTCAGATTTCGGTGTTTTTTTTCCCAGCACTGCTCTTTAACTGGCTTAAAGTGCTCATATTATGCTTTTTGGCTTTTCCCCTTTATTGTGTTGTATATCATTTTGTGCACGTTATAGGTTTACAAAGTGAAAAAGCCCAAAGTCCACCCCAAAGGGACTTACCATCTTCCAGAGAAAACACTGTTCACAAACTGCCCCAAACAGCTTGATTGTAGTCCAGCCTTTACTTCCGTGACGAACGTGCGTCACTTTGTAACACGTTATAATGCTCGCCTAGCTGCTAGCATGGCACTCCCTTATACTCATCCATGATGCTCTGCAACTGACTAGCTAACAGTACTTACTGCGCATGTGCGACTCCCTACAAAGATGGTACAGAAGTGAGATGCCTCACTCTGTAGCTAAAACAGAGAGCTCAACACACAGGGTGAAAAGAGGAACAGCAGCAATGTGCAGTACAACAAATATATGGTGTTTTATGAAATTTAAACCACATAAACATATTCTGGTACAACCTCTAAATGCAATTATGAACCTGAAAATGAGCATAATATGGGCACTTTAAGTCAAAATGGATTGTGAGAACCTCCCTAATTGGTGTGCTACTGTTCTGAGACTATGAATAAAAGATGGGTCAGTGTCACCAAGCAAACATTAAAAAATGGCTACCAAGACGAGCTAGTTGAAAGCCAGTCATACAGTAAAACATGTCAAACTCAAACGTGTCTGCTTCCGATACTTCTCTAATAATCGTAAATGTACTATGATCATTTTTACAACTGGAATGCCTAACATGGCCAGTTGGCCACCACAGAATTCTAATAGTGTTGCCATGGTAATGAGTACTGGATCGTGCAATGACAGTAGTACATGACAATGTTGGATAGTTTCAACCAGTCGTCTGTGAACAAATGATGCCTTTGCTGTGGCAATATACCAGCTCCTCAAGCATGAAGCACTGTAACATTCCATCACAACACAATTCAAGTACTTACAGAAATCAATTCTCTGACAGCTGAGCCACATTATGAGGCAGGATTATATTGTATACTGTATAGTTAGTAAACACAATCCATTCCATTTTATTTTTTTTTCAATTGTGCCTGCGGATGCACATTCAATTGACTCTCTATCTTCTGCTGACACCTGTTCAGATTCATGCCAAACAAAACGAGAAGGGTAGGCTGTTTTCACTTCACTGCAGACGACAAAAGAAAACAGAAAGTACTTTGGTGGAAAGTGGACACCAAAGCTTCTTATACTTAAATTGAATCTGGGCTTTGCTCACAAAGAGCATTCTGGCCGACAATGGCACTGCGGAAAATGCAGCTTCCTCATTCATTTCAATGAGATTACTGTGTTGGCACATCAGGGGCTCCAGGCACAGAGGATCTCCAGGGGAAATATGCAGGAAGTACAGCAAAAAAAGTTAGCATTTTGGCTTTACTTCTACCACCATGCAATGCGAACTTTTAGGCAATGCACTGCATTGGCCAATCAGATATGTGTAAGCACACAGTCCAGGTGGAATACCTCGACTCAGGCACCTGAAAAATACAAATTTGGTTTGACTTTCATCTTTGATGTTAAAGGTGCTGTAGGTAGGATTGCGAAGATCCAGGCCTTAGCCCAAAAATTTGAACATTGACAACTTCTCAATCCCTCCCCCGTTTCCGCTAAAGCCCAAAACGGTCTCCTAAGCCCCTCCCCCCACAAGGGAGAATCAATGCGTGTGCATGAGCAGTGATTGACACAAAGGTAGACACACAGCCCCCCCCCCGGCCCTAATTGGTGCATCTGAACAGGGAGCTGTGGATTTTTGCAAATCACACTACAGGTTGTAGGTGGCGCCAGATGAGCTGGATTTCTTTATTAAATTACCTGCTTCATGTAGTTCTACTCGAACATAGGGTCAGTTTCAGCAAATATGACAGAAAGTTAGTTTTATAAGTCTTACCTTCTGCACCTTTAATGCGACCTAAGAATTAAAAAGTTGGGACTGCAAAAAAAGATTCATGTGAGCAGATCCAAAACAGTTGAGTTGGCGTGCAATGTCTCACCTTGTTCTGGTCGGTCCAATACAAGAAGTAACCTTTGGGGTCGACTGTTAGAGTCACCGGGGTCACAGTGGTAGAATCCTGGAGGAAAGCAAAGAAAAGGACATCTGGAGTCAATGTGTGTGTCTGCTTACGTCTGTGTATCCCTGTCTGAGTCTGTGTTTTTATAAGAGTGCATGCTTTTGTGAGCACGGCAGAATATTCTCTTGGCAAACCAATTAATTGAGTTCTCAGGATCAAAGCTTAGTTCTTGTAATACCACACGCAAACTAGAATCTGAAATGACATTAAAAGTGCCGTTTATGTTGTAAGCATGCACCCAATCATTGCGTTCTAGGGTACTTTCCCCACCATGAACTGGCATCACCATGCATGACCAAGGAGCCTGGTGTGTGTGTGTGTGTGTGTGTGTGTGTGTGTGTGTGTGTGTGTGTGTGTGTGTGTGTGTGTGTGTGTGTGTGTGTGTGTGTGTGTGTGTGTGTGTGTGTGTGTGTGTGTGTGTATTCCTTTGAGACTCTTACAATCATGAACTGCAGGTTGTTTCACAGCTGATGTTTCCATTTTCCCCTCTTGTAACAGACAAATGCTTTCCCACAGTTCCCACACACAGACGGCTCCAAGCCTCAAACACTGACCCTGAGGCATACATGGCAACACCATATTATTGGATGCTTCTATAAAAAGAAACAGCCTTTGCATCTTCTTTTTTTCCTGTGTCCACAGCGGCCGTGGTTCAGCACAACAGTAGCGTATTGTCCTCCTCAATCAGCCATGGCTGTGAGATCACAGAGATGGAAACCGCATTTGCTGCACAGAGCAAGATAATCTTCAAAGTGTCTTCAGGAGGCTTCTAATGATGTTCCTATCACAGCATTGGGAGACATAACTAATGGTCTGCATCTCCTACACGCTTGGCAGTGGCATGTGACTTGCAGTGTCGGGTATCATGAAAAGGGATGAGCTGGGAGCTAGTAGACAGCAGAGTAGTCTGTGCCGAGTATTAGTACTCTGAAATCATTGCATACTGTCTAAATACGTCAATCCCAGTTTAGGGAACCTGGCACACGTGCTCCATGACAGGCCAATACTGAAATCCGCCCCTTTATGAATCCACAAAAAAAATGAAAAAGAAAGAAAGAAAAAAAGGGAATTGAGCTGAAAGTCAACAAGCGACTAGTTGGATGCTGGATTCGGTAAGCTGCCACATCAAAGGCATTTGCTACAGGGACGTTTTCTATGGCAACCATCATTCCGGTAAAATTTAGAGACTCAAGAGGAAACGTTACGGTTCTGTTCACATGATTGCACAATCTTTGCAGACTTGGTTGTATGGCAAAACACGCAGCTCATACCAGTACCACTGAACGCATGCAGCATACTCACATACAGTGTTTATAGAAAAATGGCTCATGTTCGCAGTTCTTGGATATAGCATCTAAGAACCAACTGCAGACCCATATCTCTGATCGCCACTTGAGTTTTAATCCAATTTCTTCAATTTAGTTTTTACAGATAAATATCATTTTCCCATTCTCCATGAAGACATCACTTACTCCAAGAAACCTCTATAAAATAATAATGAGTTGGATCAGTAATTTTACAGCAGGCCAATAAACCAAGTTAAGAATTCACTCATGGGGCAAGATGTGGTGATTGATGGATTGTCTTTGATGTCAGAGTGAAAAACAGAACGTGGCTTGAGAGCACTGGGAATCTGCCTAATGACGTGAGAGAAGTCATTTTCACCCGCTTCTTTCTTAATGTCCTAACTCACCATGGCCACCATTACAAACACATTAAGCCATTATTGACTCTTAGCGACGGTTTTCTCATGGGTCCGCACATTTACGAGAAAAAAAAACACATTTATTTATAACATTCAGAATAATTTGCTGAGATAACTACCTCCGCAGTAGTGCTGCTCATGCTTTCTTATTGTCATTTGAGTGACTTGCGAAAGTACAAACACACTTAGGGAACCGATCCCAGGCAGGAGACATTGCCTGTTTTTTAAAATGAAGAGTTTGTACCATTAGCTATCAACTGAGGAGGTGTGTTCGAGAGGTGATTTGAGCGCAGCATATTTCTACTTTTAAAGGATTTTAGGCTCCCCCGTGGAGCTTGATAATATCTAATTTAATATGCACCAGACCAAAATGGCCTGCTACAAACATTAACTTATAAAAATCTCTATTTACATGGACCCAGCATCATCTTTCCAGTCACTGTCAGTCATCTTAAAGATATATCTTTAAGGTCCTTTTCTGGATGCCCGCCTATCCTCCACTTAACAGACAGCAGCATTACGACACCCATTGGTGCTGAAGGTACTATTTGAACTGACAAATAATAATACAACCCAGGCAGTGTTTTAAACCACAACCAGACATGTCATGAGCCACAGCAGCAGCAGGCTGTCTGCAAGTGGCAGCAACAAAAATACAAGGTGCGTACGGGAGGGAGGTTGGGGAGGTCTGGGACTATCTCACAAACATGTTGAGAGGTTTTCTGATTGCTCTTCTATTCTTTTTCAACAGTCCACGACCAGGCGGTGTGTGCTGAGGTCTGCAGTGCTTCAGACAGCCTGCTCTCGAAAAACTCATGGCTGTTGTTCATACAGTACAGTGTGCCATCCTTACACAATAAACCAAACTTAACACATTTTCTGCCTCCACAGAACGTAAAGCAGTGAGACAAAATCTGTTATTTTGTAGTCCCTTTTGCTCATACACATTTAAATATTAGAAGTGCTTGTACAATTTCCTATTGAAAGAGGTTAGAGTGGAGCCCAACATCAAAAGCCGAGATAAAAAGAAAATGATTTAATTCAATCCTTCTCCCCCCCCCCACTGACAATCTATTATAGCTTTATCTCTTTCGGTCTGTCTCGGTATTCCAGTGATTCTTTCCATGAAATAATACGGAGAGGAACGAGGAAGGAAGGAGTGCGTGGGAAATGAATCAGTATCTGTCATACGTCTGCGTTTGAGGGTGTGTGTTTTCACAGGAAAAGGCCAAGACGGGCATTTGGTTCTGGTGATAGGCCCACATGTACAAACTACAGTACACAAACACGGCTGTTAGGGGAAACAGACTCACACCCCCTCTCACAACATACCAACCAGAGAGCTGAAGGGCTGAGCGCTCATCAGTAACGACTAGTTAAGGAAATACTCAAGCTCGTATCTGTGTGTAAGATTGATAATTGACAGAGTAGTAGGTTTGCAAGTGTGCATAATTTCCTCTCCGCCATCTGTACGGACCACATTCACACCCTTATAACACTCATGCCATCTGTGCTGTGCTTGAATCACTTATTCCACTGTGTATTTGTGAGGATGATTTTAGCACAGTTTATTACCAACACCTGAATGCCTATGCTAATCTAAATGTATGATTTACATTATTTATTGAGATTTGATTCTTCTCTAATAAATACTTCCACACAAGACCATAACAACAGTTCCAGGCGGGCACATCACTCTGCATTTTCAGAGAGGGAAAAGAGCAACCGGTTTCACTGAATGACTGTGCTCATATTCAAATACTCATAGAGTAAATATATGCAAAGGTTTGGAGAAACCAGAGGAATGTGTGCAGCTATTCAAATGAGACGGGCTGCAAATATCCCAGAAAGTCCCTATAAGAATATAGAGAGCTATTATTGTGACTGCATAGGAGGTGAAAACAACAAACAATAAGGTCACTTAAATTCTGTTTTAAGTGCAACAGTTAACGGTTAAGTCTCTACACGGGGTTATTAGAGGGATGTGTTGATTTGGGGTTTGGGGAAGGTGCAGTGCGTCATAGCGGTCTGTTAAGGCTACTACTGGTGTGTTATTGCAGGCTACTCAGCAGCAGCGTGCAATCAATTTTAATCAAGGTCATTTCACTACAGCTATATAGCCAGTAGTACGGACGAATGAATGAAAACAAAGCCCGATCGTTATTTTAACTCTTGCCTGTTGGCTCCGCTGCGATCCGCGCATTGATCCCCGATACACTTATTAATTGTTGTTAATTTATAAAAACGTGTTTTAGTGAACGGAGGAGGGGTTCGCTTAATTCACATATTTAATTACTTTAATAAGCGGAGCACATTCTCGCACACAAGCGCTGGCAAACACACGCACGCACGCGCGCACGCACGCACGCACGCACACACACACACACACACACGCGCACGTTAATTGGGAACTGTAAAGCACATGTCAGTAGACAGGCTAGAACGGCTGCATTTCTTTATACAAGTAACCAGCAAGCCAAATGCAGGCAGATTTAAATCTGTTGGCTACTGTTGCATGAGTAGCCTATAGATTGTGTAATATATTATATATGCATGCAAACAAAGCGTGCAGAAAACACCCGCCAGTGGAAAAAAGAAAAGAAAAGACTCACTGCCGGTCTCTCTCGCCATTACTTACATCATCCCATTTCATAAATTTGGTGCCCCTTCTTAGGCTCTCGGGCACGGACACTGGCTTGAGCTGCAGCGCATGAACTCCAGGCTGTGCCCCTGCCATTGCCTCATCTACTCTTCTCGACGCACGGCAGGGGTAGAAATCAGTCACTTCGCTCTCTTCTACTCTTATGTCTCTTCCTCTTCTTTTGTAATCTGCTTAAAAGCCGGCTGACTTCACTACTGCTGCCAGCAGTATGTCATGCCCGCACTGACGGCGGCGGTGGCGCGTCTCGACTTTGGAGAGCTGTATGGAGGCGGACGCAAGCGCAGCGGACCGGGGCAACTAACTGACTGACTGAGTCTGACTGAGCGACATGCAGCTAAAGCATACAAGAGGAGAGAAAGGGAGAGAGAGAAAGAGGGAGGGAGAGAGAGAGAGAAGGAGGGGGGGGGGGATCTGAATAAGTTACACGTCTGGTTTCAAATTGTACAAGTCAATGCATGTACAGGATCGATGCTTGAAGTGATCTAGCGCCTCCGTGCGACCGAGGCAAGATGATGATAAGAAGTGGCCCAAATTTTACAGTCTATGATGAGAAGCCAAGGGTGTGAAAAACTCACAAAAGCAAGTGCATGCAACACTGATGTTTGATTATTGCTGGTTTGGGAAATCATTATTCATGCATTCTGTAATATTGCAAGGTATTATTTTTTCCTTGGGAGATGAACAATAGAATTGTGTAACCATGCTACCCTCACATGTAAATTGTGATATACACTGTAGAAAAGAATTAGAAATATCTCATGATTTATCCTTCGGGTGCAGAAGACCATTAGACATTTGTTCCTTGAGTTGGGACAGTTTTTAGGCAAAAACAAGTGGTTAAAATAATATATTCAGTCAGCTGACTCGCATGGAATGGATGTTTATGTGGATATGGAGTTTATATTTGGCACCTATAGACTCTGACCTTGCCACTCCCCAAAAGGAAGCGTCTATAGTTTAGCACAGCAGGGTGTGATGATAACTTCCCCTCTATAGGTACATAGATTCAGAGCCCACAGGTGGATTCAGGGTGGAGTGGTGGGGCTTTTGAAATGCTATTTATACAACAGCAGCAGTGGCAGGTGACGGCATAGTTTTCCGGTAAGCAGTGTGGCAGCAGGCATGCAGCAAAGAATGAGCAGACTGCTTAAATACACCGCCATAATCCAAAGGGTGCGTTGGATGCTGTAGTGAGAGGAATAGCCTGTGAGTGTAGCAGCAGACTCGGTTTGATTAAAATTAAAATAAAGGGATTCATATTTTTCGTTGGAATTCTCAAAAAGGCTTTGAAATATTCAGGCTGTCATGTAGAGAGTTGAAATCTATTTAATACATCTGGAAGCCTCTGTGTGTGTGTGTGTGTGTGTGTGTGTGTGTGTGTGTGTGTGTGTGTGTGTGTGTGTGTGTGTGTGTGTGTGTGTGTGTGTGTGTGTGTGTGTGTGTGTGTGTGTGTGTGTGTGTGTGTGTGTGTGTGTGTGTGTGTCTCTGTGTGGTCTGTCTTTGAAATATCTCATGAACCATTCATCCAATTTACTTCACAATTGGTTTCCTGGGTTCCCAGTGAATGTGGGGTTTGGATTTTGGAACATTTGGAGCAGTTTGGACAGCATTGGATGTCTGATATTAAAAAAAACTGAATAAAACTAGTACAGCAAGTCAACAATGTTACATGATCACCAAGCAAAACTTTTCTTCACTTTTCTGGAGCACGAGCGGATAGCTGACAGGAAAAATCACAACTGTTGTGTTGAAAAAAGGTTGAGGAAAAAAGGCGCTACCATAACGCTGGCTCTTCTGTGTCTTCCCTTCACAATAAAAGCACAGCTTAAATTCACTTAAAGCATTTCGCTAAGAGGAAAGCTGGCTGATTAATGAGTCCCTATCTGTACTCAGTCCGGTCCTGGGGGTAGATTAAAGCAGCTTTTTGCTGACTGGCTCTCATAACGGGCCGGGTATCGCACTGCTGTGAGTTCATGGGGCAACTGTCTGACTACTCCACATTTTAATTGTGATATTTTGTGATTAAATTCTGAATCTGCAACGTTCTCTGTCAGGTAAATGTAGCAGTAAAATGTCTTCCTCTGATGTAGAAGTACACTGTAAGTCAGTAGTAGACTATACAGTGGAGTTGCATATTAAGTGCTTTGGGGTCCTTCTGTAAGTAATTTTGGGGTACAATTTGGTTCTGGAGAATTCTACAAGCAGCAATACCACAGGCCAAGCAATCGGCCTATCCCAAACAGGCACAATTTGCAAGTCAATTTGCAAGCACCACCTAATTATTTCTAAAATCCTGGCTATGTTCCTGGCATCATGTTAATGTAATCTGTATATCCTCATCAGAAGGCAAAAAAAGACATATTATTCATAGCTGCATATGGAGGGTAACAGGTGCAACTTTAATTTAAGAAATCAGTCCACACCCATCAGCTAGAATGGAGAGTGATTTCTGTTTCAGTGCCCACACATGGCTGTGGGCCTTCTTTCTTCTTCATGACTAAACGTCTTCAAAAGTTCTGAGTCAAGAGTGCGTCACCGTCTTTTTTTAGCTGAAAATTCTTATTAAATAAAACATAGAGCCCTTCTGGGCTTTGTACCACCCATACTCTTTGTTTTCTGCTATTTCCAAAAAGGGACTAGAGACTATTTGAGTCCTCAAAGCAGCCTCCGTGTCTCCCTGTGCTCAGTCACTGGCCGGCCCTGACCGTCAGACATGTCAAACTAGTCAGACCCGTCAAAGTCTGACTGGCGTTTTCCATGTCAGTCTTAACAGTAGTTTGTTTGAGTTTGCCTCCTGTCATTAATGATTGATTAACAATGACAGTTTGGGGACCAGGCCCTGAATAGAGTTATAGTTGTGTGACAGCTCAGGAAAGTGAGAGAGGGATATATGTGTGTGTGTGTGTGTGTGTGTGTGTGTGTGTGTGTGTGTGTGTGTGTGTGTGTGTGTGTGTGTGTGTGTGTGTGTGTGTGTGTAAAGATACAGAGGCATTAACCTTCATATTTAAAGACAATATTTTCTGATGACAGAATTCTAAAGTAGAAGCACTTACTTCAGTAACAATAACAAATGCACCAAATACTGTCATTGCAATATGGAGACACAAATGTTTTTATACCGCAAATGAGTCATTGATATCCTGGCAGGCCCCAGACTTTGGTTTCCGTCGTCTGTCTTCCTATCAGCCCTAACTCTAAAATCAGCCACAGCACTCTCGCACTCGAGACAAAGGCTTACAGAAGGGAGAAATAATTGGATTGTCTGTATATAAAAAGTACTTCGACCACAAATTTCCTATTACCTTCTTTTGGAGAAACACTGAGCTTTTAAAATGAAGCTATCCAAGTTATTTTATTTCCTTTATGTTGAAACAAATAAAATGTGGATGTTTATATAGAAAACACAATCAGTGATGCGTCAGGGAGATTTGAGGCAGAGATTAGAATTAAGAAGGCATTAATAAATTATTCAGTGGGCCTCTGTCAGGAGACCACACGCATCCTAATTTGTGCTTTACAATGTTCTTGGACAAATGACAGCAGAAGTCTAGTTGGTGGAGAAGATCAATCTCATCTTTTGAAACCACTACTTGTGCTCTTGAAGCCGTGGTAGAAATTAATTTTATTTCCTAACAACAGCTCCTTCTTAAACGGACTTCCTCCACTGCAGGGCCGGAGTAACCTGTTTGGGGGCAGAGGGGCCGCCACAATAAGCTGTGGGCCCTTATTACGCCTCCCCAGACGCGTACATGTTCCTCCAACGTATGGTCCCAGGGTATATAACAGACACATGTGGTGGCCTGTCCAGTGGGTGCTGCATTGTCGTAGCTGAGATGGCTTTCACGGTTCCAGTATGCTGGTACTAGATCTGTCCATCCAGGCGATCATGTAAAGATGATCTGTCTTCTACTGGAAGAACAGGCCTATTAGTATATGGACCAGTAGTCTGTGCTCCTAAAATACATTATCACAGAAATATTTTAGCAGGTATCAACTGCACAGCTCGGACAGTGGTGTGAGGAGAGAATATTAAAAGGGCTTTCATGTTTAAGGTTGATAACGTCCACTTCTATGGTTGGCTGGCTCCTTGCTGATGAAGGACCTGCAACTTTTTTGTATTCAACACATGACCTGGGGCTCTGAAGCATTCAAGATCTGTTTGAGGTCAATGGCGCACACTGAATATCCAATTAGCTGCACTGACCTTGCAACAAATGTTGCAGAATCTGCCATTTATACAGTATATACTTCACAACATACCGGGGCCTGAAGTGAGCTATTGCTTTTTTTTTTTAAACAGTCATCAAGTATGGCAGTATGAAAGTTATAGACACATTCAAATTAAAAGTGTTTTTATTTTTTTTAATCAATATATAATAATGTTCACAAAAAAATAGGTCCTACTGGGCTGGCTGCCTGGACACACAGAGGCAGTCTAAAACTTATGTAAAGTTAGCATACACCAGCAGCTAGCATAAGCTATTTCTTTTTGCTCAACGATAAAGCAGGGGTCTTCAACGTTTTTTTAAGCCAAGGACCCTTAACTAAAAGAGAGACGGAGCAGGGACCCCCTACTACTTATTGTATAAAATTAAGTTCCATATTAAACTGGGCCTACAACAACATGTAGGGTGGCCTAAAGCCTTTATACCTACCTTCATAGTGCATAGAATAATAACTTATTAAAATAATAATTGTTGGCATGATTTCATAAATAATGTTTTAATATTAAACATACATGTGGCACAGTGAATCCTTTGGGATTAACTGTATCTGTGGACGGCTACCTTAGTGACTACCTTACCTCATCAATGTTTGTTTTTTCTCAAAAAGGCTTACTTATATTTGCTAATAATATGTTGGATTCACGTCAAGTTATTTTAGAAAAAACTTTCAAAAAAATAAATAATTTGGTGCCCACATGCAGTAACTCTGAGGACACCCTAGGGGTCCCGGACCCTCTGTTGAATATCTCTGCGCTCAAGGGTTAGTTCGGATTCACCAAAGTCACCCAATAACACAAACAAACGAGGCAGACTCCCGTGTTATGCGAGGTAAAGTTTTTATAATGGAGTCTGATGGCTTGGAAGAAAGCATTGATACTACTGGATACTTTGCCAATTCTAAACCAGCTGTTTGTCATGGCAATGTGTGCAGATGAACGGCTTCCCTCCGTGGCACCAGCTATCAGTTTGTTAGTCTAACGTTTTTTTTTTTCTCCGACGCAGAGTGATACTTATTGTACAAAGGAATTATACGTCATAGCTGTGGTATGTGGTTAGTATATCACGGTTATGAAGCAATCAGATTGCTTGATTTAAGCTAGCCGTTTTATAAACTTACACATTCCCCTTCAACAGGCCCTTACACTGGTATTGGTGAGGAGGTGAGGTGGGCGATCTGCTTCATATGCAGAGACAGAATGAACAGCAGTGCGTGTCAGTGTTCCTACATTCACATGATGAGGAAGAGGTGTTCTCAAATGACTGCCTGCTGGAGCTTTCGTTATCAATATTAACTCAAGAGCTCTCCTAAGCTGCACATTCAGCATACTGAAATTAACTGTGCTGAATTACAGGCCAAAGTCTAATACGTCTATGGGAGAACAATGCAGTTTTGTTGCAGTGAGATGATTTAAACATTTTAATCACTGATTTGGCATCAGTTATCTGGCCCTTCAGATGTGACAGGGCAAGAGCATTGCAGACTACACTCTATGCATGTAAAAACAAAGCCTCTGGGAATGGCAAAGGGTCTGTTTAAGTTGATGCCTGTATTGTCCTCTCTATGAACCCAAACAGAATCACGCAGTAAAAAGGCATTACAGTACATTAGCAACATCTTCTGGACCTTTTCTGCCAGTGCAGTTTGTGGTCTATACTGTATATGACAGGTCATACCACTGAATTTCGCAGAACTCAGGACAAATATTTAGCCTGGCAATGGCAAATGATTCCTGCAGACAGCACTTTAAATAGTACATTATATATGTTCTTATAATGTATTTATATATGTGAATAAATATAATAAATATCTATTATACAATAAACAGCCTTAAAGTATGGCACATGAGCAGGCTTTGTTTGAAACAAATGCGCAAAGTTTTAAGATTTAAACCTACATCATTAAACAGGATAATTCAAATCCAATTTTGTGATTTTTTTTTTTTTTTGTATTTGAAGTGTGTAGCAGGAAAAACTTCCATCACAGACAAAATGTTGACACTAAGGCACTAGGAGAGGATTACATGGTTACAATCCTCTGTTATATTCCGATATTATTATATTTTGTGAAATACAAAGTTTTATGTAAACTCAACTAGGAAACCTTTTTAAAAAATGTTTTTAAGGGAATATCCCATTGAATTAAGACACAAATGAGGTTGCTTTCTCAACTTGGTGGAAAAATAAAATGCAATTTTGCTATAAAGTCCTGCTCATTGTTATGCCAACTTGCCCATAATGGCCTAATACACCCACAGATATTACTGTAAAGGAGTAGCTGCCACGGTATTAATGGTATGGCCAGACACTCAGATGGCCCTTTCCTCTGACAGTTGACAAATTTATATCAACATATGATCAAAATGTTATTTAAACCTGGGATGCCATTTTATTTCATATTAAAGTTATTATGTGGTGGCTGGGTTAGCTCAGTTGGTAGAGCCGGCGCCGCGGGTTTGACTCCGACCTGCAGCCCTTTGCTGCAAGTCATCCCCCTCTCTCTCCCCTGTTGTGTCTTCATCTGTCCTGAGGAAATAAAAGGCCTAAAATGCCCAACAAAAATTATCTTAAAAAAAAAGAAAAAAAGTTACTATGTGTAACTTTTTAATGTTTCTGAAACTGTGTAATTTTTCATCTGGTGATCATAAATGACCTGTATCCGCAAACGAGACTAACAGTGAAAAGAACGCTATTTTTATATAGTTTTTATTAATGCCTGATGCCTGGGTCCAATTTTCCCCGCAAAGTCACAAAATGATTGACGGCAGGTAGACGGCGCTACAGTCACACATTCTGATGGGTCACAGATTTCGGTGTAACACCGGAAAAGCCTGTGTTATCTGTTGTAGTTATGACTGATACTGGGGCAGGGTCATCACAGAAAAAAAGGAAATGAAACAAAGAACAACTTAAAGCTAAAAGGCAAAGTGAAAGACGACAGTCGGGCTTTGATAAGGTGGAGACAATTACGGGATTGTAAATGATTCAAAACCATCCCGAATTGGCCCTCAGGTATGTAATATGTCTATTACATTCATTAAATAACTTTACAATGTGAGATATGGTTGTAGTCAGTAGCCTACATTAAATTACGTCCCCTTCCATTTAGCGCCCGGTTTATATTCCTGTTTGTGTTGGCCTACTATTTTGTTTTCCCTTGTCCCCCTGTACTTGTGTAAAGCGTCCGTGGGTTTCATGAAATACGCTATATTAATCTAAGTTATTATTACGTTGGTTGCAACAACAATCTCTTAATGCTTTGGCTTGTGACACAGTGACAGTGATACCCGGTTTAGCTCCCGATACATCCAGAGTAGGCTAAGTTACCGTATACAACACTTGAAATGCAACGATTGATCTGTAACTTATCTCTTATTGTATATGAATGATTTTCTGTCTGAGCAAAACATTCATCGCAACTATATGACCTCCCGGTAATGCTAACTCCGTTATACAGCACCGTAAAGAAAAGACCTTTACGACAGGTGTGGTAAAAACACTACCGCTTTTGTCCAAAGCATCCGCTAGAATCTTTAAATACATAAATAAATATGCCTAAATACATCATAGTGGCCGTTGCAGTTAAATTTAGCCGACAAAAGGTGACTATATATATATAATAAACGTCCCCTGAAATAAATAAATGTGGACTTATGACATAGAAGTCCCTTGAAATAAGCAAAAGTAAAACCCATTTACTTATTTATTAAACTATTTTGAGTAATTTATATATTTACATTTATTTACATATGTATATGTTTACTGCCTCATTTATTTATTTCAGGATGTATTTTATAGGCATATTTACTTATGTATATATTTATTTATGTATGTTAAATATTGGGGAATAATATTGACTAAAATGGCATTCCATAAATAAAAATCCTACTTTATTTATAATTCTCACTAAAGACAAAGCACTGAAATGCAATCAAAAGACAGTTATTCTACTGTGTAGCCATAAAAAATATCTTTCCAATTCTCAAATGAATTTATCATTTGGATGGATTTAGCTGTATGTTTTACTGTAATGTGTCAGAATGCTGTATATGTTTTCTACGATAACAAAGCAACATTAAAAAGAATCTTGTAAAATGTCTTACGTGTCAGCCATAGATTCTATAATTCCGGATACTGCTAAATTTACACTTAAGTAAGGTTATAATTTGACTATAATTAAAAGGTTTTATTGGTCAAAAAGTAACTGTTTCCCGTGTGCTTTCTGGTGTGGTTTGAAAGCCCCGACACTAGCATGACCCACTGCAAATTCAAACAATTACTTGGACAGGATGTGTCTACAGCCTCTGGTGCACACTGACATCTTGAGCTGGGAGTGTGCATCACGATACAAATTCTGCTATGTGTTAATAGCTGTGTGTGTGTGTGTGTGTGTGTGTGTGTGTGTGTGTGTGTGTGTGTGTGTGTGTGTGTGTGTGTGTGTGTGTGTGTGTGTGTGTGTGTGTGTGTGTGTGTGTGTGTGTGTGTGTGTGTGCGTGTGTGAAAAATCAACACAGGGACAGGGATTAAATTATATGAAGCTAAGTGGTTTCAACCATTTCTCTTATCCACCTGTGCAAAAGGGAACCACTCAGTAATTCATGGGCTTCCATGCTAATTATGTGACTATAGTCTATTTACTTCTGTATTATGAAACCATCAGCCTTGGGATTCTAAATGGGTTGAGTTCAAAGAGTTCCTCTACCACTCATACTTATAAAATAGTGAGTAAGTACTGGCAGGCCTAACTACTACTTAGTGAATACGAGCTCTTCAAAGACACCAGGGATGTGGTTTCTTGCCCATAAAAAGACCAAAGCCATACCGGGACTTTCAAGGCTTCTAATGGGACAATGCATCAAGTTCACCAACAGAGAGTGCTGTGGCATAACTTTACGTTTCCCTGGTGGCTCTCCTCTGCTTATGATTAAGAATAATCCTTCTCTCAAGGTTAAGGAACTTCATTGTCCATTCAATCCAAATTCCTGGTAACTAACATAACACGGAACATGTGCAGTGAAAAATGATATGTTAAAAACTTAACAGCTTGCAGAGGGGGCCCAGGGCCTGTGGTTCAGGTCAAATTATGAGTTTAAAGCAAAAGGCTGGAGCTCTTTTGCTCCCCAGTCCGACTCAACTGACACAAAAATGTGTTTTTTTTTTTAACATTATTCACACCTGGAGAGTTGCAGCGACCTTGTGGGAGGGACGGGGGAGGCTTTAATATGTCTCATTCCTTGCTCTGTTTCTGTGTGTGTAACCAAACACTTCTACTACTTCTATTGTCTTATCTGAGATTGAGGAGGGAGAAAAAAAAAAAAAACGGCAGGTGTTCTTCCCCTCAGGCTACAGACTTCAGAAATGAGGAAAATAGAGGGTGGGAGTTGGAATGAAAGAGAACACGCATGCATGCATGCATGTATACATAAACACATACACACACACACACACACACACACATATACACGCACACACACACACACACACACACACACACAAGCATATACTTTGACACACATGTCTGAGTGTGTCGCAAGATCACACGGCCAGTGCTGTTACATGCAGTGTAAACATGTCTGAGGGTGTGTATTAAATACTCATTACAGAGGACTGGGTAAGCTCTGGGAGAGACTGGGAGAGAAAACAAACAAACCCCACAGGGTGGCTGAGAGGGGTGGTGAGGGGCCGAGGGAGGCCTCTCCCAGTGTAATTCAAGTTCAATAACTGACCCTTAACCTCACTCTAACTCAGGTTACACAGTTCTGGTGAGACAGATTATAGGCGCAGTTACCTCACAGCTGTGGATAGTACAGAAGCTTTACACACACACTTTTACACAATGTGCACACACACACACACACACACACACACACACACACACACACGGTACCAAAAGCAAAAAAAAGTTCAGTTGGTAATGTCAACAATCGACTAAGTATTCCTGAATATCAAATGGCAACATGGATGACAGGTTACCGATGCACCTTTTGCTATGATGTAAAGAAACTAGGACCACACAGAGCCCTTTCACAGCCAGGAAGTAGAAGACATCATTCACCTGCAGGGCTGCAGCTGGGCCAGTTTCACTCTGTCAGAAAGAACTCATTACCTGCATGTCAAAATGATCAGAGAAGGAAAACACAGCCACTTCAAACCACTGACAAATACTTGTAATTGTTCAGTTTACACCGTTGCAGATATGGTGTAGATACATCAGCGTTCCACTGGACACATTTGTCTGCAAAGATCCCGCAGTAAATGATCCCTCAGTGACCAATATACAGGCTCTAAACATTAAAGCAATGGAGAGGATGAAGAATTAGCATTTTGTGTTGTTTGTGATATTTGTGTGTCTTACACTGTTTATGTTTTGGTGGTAGGGTAGCCATACTGTTAGGCACGAGAGTGCCTGCATAGTAGCAGTTATTGTATTTACTTAATTGTGTTTGCAAGCAAAAAAACTAAATACGCTCTAAAGTTGTCATGAAATATCCGATGTTATTAATTTCCAGGTTTCTCCAAACAAAACAGCTTTTTTCCATGTTTGAATTAATATTTACTTAAATATATCCATCCGCCACATGAATCCAGATTTTGCAACTTCCAGATGAGGCCAGTGGAAGGGTTGCAGATGTCACGGTTGTGGCCGCAACCTAAAAATGGTTCACATCCCATGCTGTGTTAGCATAACTACGGTCACATGTCTGAGGGAAAGACTAGGAAAGTGAGGGAGAAAGAGAGATGTATCTACTGAAATCTACAATTTTGCATCACAGTTCAGGGGTCTCATTTATAAACGTGGCGTACGCACAAAACAGGGCTGAAAATGTGCGTACGTCACTTCCCACGCAAAGGTTGTGATTTATAAAAAACAAACTTGACGGGAGAATGTGCGGTCCTCCACGCCAACTCTGACCCATGCGTACGCACATTTTGGAGACAATGGGAATTGGCGACGCAGATGGTGAGGTGGTGAACTGAACTCGGACTGCAGAAAGTAAATGTGGGAATACCGATCACTTGTAATATTTTCAAGTATTGATGCCTAATGCACATTTTTTCACTCCATATCGCCCATGTTATCATGAAGATTAGATCCAGCAGTGTTATTTGTGCTTGTACTGAGTGATAATTGATCCATAAACTCCTCCAACTCAAATCTTAAATAAAAATGTGTTCTTAATATTTAATCGGCGCTGTCTCACCGTCACATTGTCCCCTACGGAGCACAGTAGGAGATGGCCCGACTGCATGGAATACAGGATAGCATCAAATACCCTACTATTAGATAACGGCAGAACACAGTGTAGCCTAAATAACTAAATATACTGTATGTCTTTAATACTGTGCATATATCATCAAAGTCTGGAAATACAGGTGTTAAGCTCTCGCGCAATCGTTACACTTAATGTCCTTGTTATCGGTCCGAACTTTAATACTGTTCGTGACACAACCTGCATGAAGAAAAGTGTGTTTACCTATTACACTTTCTTCCGTTTTTAAATTGTATCTCGGGGTGGGGGATACCACTAGTTAATGCTGTGATTTTGGCACGGTGTTAACAATCACAAATTGTTGTAAATAGCCTACTGCGGTGACCCCCGTGTGTAATGCTGCATAATGGCACTGCTGGCCCAGTAGGAGTACTACGCCAATGGAAGAATTGGGAGAGAAAGAGACTTCAGGGAGCATGACGATGACTAATAAAAACAAAAAAAAATGGCTATTATGCAGATTTAAATTCCCTAAAGCTGCACTCTTGGATCTATGTACTGAATTGGGTCCGATAGAGAGGGCAACGTGCTGGAACCGTGCCATCCCGGTCCAAATACAGGTCCTCGCCACTCTCTGGGCAACCGGCTGTTTCCAGAGGGAAATGGCAGACAGCTAAGAGGTTTTTTTATAAATATTATATATAATCTTCAACTTTATCACTAAGGCTTGTTTGGATATACTGTATAGTTCTGTTAAATCTAGGTCTGGTATATCGAAGCTGTCCCCGAGTGCCGTAATGCCTGCCGTTTTGGATGGTATTATTAATAGGTAGTCTATAGATCAGGTTTCCCTACACTGTGCAAGAACAGGCCGACATTATAACTCAATTTGCAGCAATTCCTGAACGCCTGAGTTTGAAAGTTAAGTTTTAAAGTTTTTTGATTTTTTTTCCGCCAATCATCATGATTTGGTGTAACGAAAGAACAACTGTATGAATGTGTAACTGTGTGAATGTGACAGGTCGTCATTGCAAATGAGAATTAGTTCTCGAATTACCTGGATAAAGAAAAAAAGAAAAAAAACTGCCAGGGTCATTAACATACTGATCAGCATTCATGAGGTGCTTTGCATTGACTATTTATGGTTAAAAATGGGCGTGTACAGGGCAGGATAAGAGGCTGATTCACGTACACACACCAATAACAACGTAATCTGTGATTTATAAAGGGAAAATTGCTTACAGATGTGCGTATGCAGGGTTTTATAAATCTGATTTATTGTCAAAGTTCTGGTTCATGAACACGCACGCGGAAAAAATGTGCCAATACCGCTGTCTTTGATGTCATTTTGCCTGGTTGGGCATCAGTATAGTGTATCGTTTAGTTCACATGCTTACCAATCACTTCACCTGGTCCTAGGACATAGTCATTTATTCAACAAATAAATCTATGAAGGAAGCAATACCGGTGCTAAAATTATACTTTTAAAACGGTGCCGGTGCCTAAACAGTGCCTGAACCGATACTTTTAAAAATATTGAAATATATATATATATATATATATATATATATATATATATATATTTATTAAGGAGCACAAAATGACAGTCGGCGACATTAAAGAACGCCTTGTTTATTGCTAAGGTCACAGGGTCAAAATTGAATAAAAATGTAATAACAGTAACTTATAACAATAACTTATTTCACCAGTAAATTCCAGTTAAACGACAAAAACAGCCACTGGATGGGAAAAGGGTATTTTACAATAACTTTGAATGCAGCATGAGGCTGACGAGGCGAGTTTCAAGTGAACGCACCGTCTGTGTTGTTTTTACACCGCGTAGTTGTCAGCATTTTAACCGTGTTTAATCCAGCTGCTAGCTAACAGTAGGCTAACATTACCTGCTGCCAAGTGTAGTGTTAACTAGCGTGATATGCGCAATGTTTCGGTTGCCTCTAACGTCCGTTTCGGAACATCAGAGAGCAGTGCAGGCATTTAAGTGGCACCGAAATGAGGCACCGAAATGAGGCACCGAAATCCGCGTTGCTATTCGGTCTGGTAGATAACGGTTGTTAAGGCACCGGTGCCGTATTAGCACCGGGTCTTGGTACCCAACCTTACTAGGCTACAATGAAAAAGTCACGTTTAACAAACAAAAAATGTCAAAATGCATATCTACTACGCAAAATGCGTACAGGTTGGCAGATCTGGGTATTGCTTTGGGTAAGAGACAGGCTCATCCCAGACATCTGTGCCTCTGGGCATCTTTTGCTCCTATTGTGTGGCACAACAGTAGATGGGGCTGCAGGTCTGTAACACTACAACAGAATAGAGTCTGGCTATTTAACCCAATCTTTCTTTCTTTTCTTTCCACCAGTCCCTGTGGACTCAATATTTATGGATTGGTAAAAGCCAACATGGAACGGGGAGTTGACCAACATATCAAGTGTCAAGGTCTTGTCAGAAAGGTAATAAATTTGCATCATTACAGCTCATCCTCTGGGGAGATGGCGGGGCTAATTCAAACCATCCACCACAGCTGGGAGAGAGAAGTGGGCTCTCTTCTCGAGAGAAATAAAATGGAGACAAACATGTTTTGTCTCTTCGGCCATTTATTGTTTTCAGAGTCATAGCTTGTCTATATGGCATTCCCCTTAATCATCTTCAAGTTACACATGTCCAATTGTCATTTCAAAACTGACACACAGACAAAGCAAAAGGCATCATTGTGTCTAAATGAAAACCAGGATTCATCAGACCCCTGCACCTCCTACTGTGACTTCACCATTAAGTGTGTTTGTTATGAGTAGATCTGCCAATCAGCAATGCACAAAGGGTCTTTTGTCCATGGCCCACTATGGCACAGTTCCAGAGAAGGCGTAAAACTCCTGTCTGCTCTGATAGCGATCTGGAGCTAAAGCCCTTGTCCCAATCCCTACACGCAGCAACTAACCAGTGCCGACTAAGCCCAGGCCGCACTAAGATGCTGATCTAAGGTCAGTTTTGTGCCCCACAAATGGTTTTAAATGGAGGATTAGGTGGAGGTAAGCTTGCCATAGGTCTGTGCCTAAGGCCAGGTGTGGAGTTAGGGCTCAGGCTTTGTGCTGTGGTAAAGCTTTTTCCCTTCAAGTGGGCCTAAGTCCTTTCAAGAAAGAAAATGTTGATGTTTACATCCTAGCTGTGACCCTTTCTTGGCCTCTCTGCTCGAGCATTCCTGCCATAGCTGTGACATCTAGCTAAGCTTTAGGACACCAGGGGGATAGTGAAAACAACGCTTAATCACAGCCACAGGGGACCTCCATGATAACAAAGCAACCCCTTAACCCCTCTGTGTTTGTGTGTGTGTTCCTTAATATATGTGTGTGTGTGTGTGTGTGTGTGTGTGTGTGTGTGTGTGTGTGTGTGTGTGTGTGTGTGTGTGTGTGTGTGTGTGTGTGGTTGTCGCTGTGCTCGGATTTCTTGGTCCAAAGGTGCCCTTATTCTGAACACAGGGATTCTGGGGCCACAGCACATTTATTCGGTATGAGTCACCTACTTTATTTTCTCAGAATCAGCATTGGGTCTGGGCAGGAATCCCGTTCAGATAATCACACGTAATTCCACACAGATCAGGCATATTTACTGTACACCTGGAGGGGGATTCCCAACACATGTTTATCCAATATGCACTGAATGGAGATGTCAAAAAACCATAAAGTCCCGAAGGTCATGCAATGGCCAGGATCATTAACACCAACAGGGCATGCAGCTATGACAGTTTTAACACAGAATACAATGTTAATATGATGTATTGTTTCACTGTTATGCTCTTCTTTTGACATATAACAGTCATACTATACTAGTAGTAGGTCAAATACAAGACAAACATCAAGCATAGGATTGGTTTAGGAAAAACAACGATATATAATCAATTTAAATGAATTTCCTGGGATCAGAGTATGCATTCAACAGATTTTACCATCAATAACACAAGTTCCGCTCCGGTTTTTCTGAATATCAACGTGGTTGACGTACACACATTCCCTGTCAGCGCCATAGAGAAGGAAGCGTTTGGACAATGCTTTCATTTGTGTTTTAAAGCAGTGTAGTAAATTTTGTTTGGCTGTGGGTGCAAGGCAGGGCTCTAGCTGCGGACTGCTGAGCTTGAGGAGATAGGTCAACACAGGTCAACCAAGTCCAGCTAAACAAACATGTGCTATCAAAGAGGAAATTTCCTGTCCAATCTGCAAGTTTTCTCTTCACAGTTTGTGTACATTCACCAGATGATCCCAAGGAATGAGACAACGGGTGTGTGCAAGTGACTGTCAGTACAAAGGAACTCTGTTGCTTGGTCACCTTAATGCATAACGTCATAGTTAGCTCGAGATCATATATGACAGTAAAGAGCAGAGAGAGTCAAAAAAATGTAACTCAAACCTTTCAATCCGAGTTTGGTCATTGTAGGTGAGAATACTCTCATTTATGAACTATTCTTGTCCTTGACAATTTCTTGTATTGTAGAAAGATTTGGGATTTGCTATGTCATATATAAAACTGTATTCATATATACAAGTGTGTTACATTTTCATTTCACGCTAACTTGGACCCAGCAAAAGGACTGCATGCAGTATGTGTCACACAGCAATTAACCACCAGTGAGGGTTTGGCTTGAAAGCCTTGCAACGTTTCAAATTGCTTCCCAGCCATAATTCCTCCATCCTCTTTGACTCAATTACCTGTCACCTCACCAGACAAAGGACACACTATGGAAGGCTATTTCTTATGCAGACATACTCAACGTATACGCATGCACTCACACCACATGCGCATTTGCACACACACACAAATGCAGACGCACACACCGAAGAACGATACAATAGTGCTTATGGTTGCTAGGCGCTGTTGTTATTTATGGCGGGATAGGGTTGCAGGCTTAGTGCCGCATCAGTGTCTTCCAACCAGGTGATGAGCGTTTGCTGACAGGCCTTTAGCCCTTCTCCTCTAACTAGTGGAGATATTCAGCATAATACATGGCTGAGAGAAGAGACTTCAGCACTGCTCAATGTTTGGAATACAAACAAAAGAAAGAGAAAATGTATAAGTAACTTAGTAGGTGGTGTTTTTCTATTGAGGCTAGCACAAATTTTTCTGGACCTATTGAGATTTTGAATGGAATTTAATATAAATTTTTAGGAGAAAGCTGCCAAACAACCAGTATCATGCTTTCCAACAATATCACATATTTTTGAGACTGTCAAAACTTTGCTCTCAGTGTGCAGATATTTATTTACATTAGCATAACAAGTCTAGAAAACTGATTTTATATTAAAATGTATTTCAAAAGTATTTTCGGGATTACACCACTATTTCATGGTGTAAAATCCTTTTTTCTTGAACTGAAAAACTCCAACATCTCTTCCAGAGCGCATGTGTGTGTTTGTGTGTGTTATGTTGCTATGTCTCTGTGGTTGTGTACAACAGTTACCTAAAATACAAGAGCATGTGTGTATGTCAGTGTGTGTTCATGCTGTATTAATGCGTGCGTGTAATGGTGCATGTGTGCATCACTGGGTGGACCTCCCCCGCCATACTGCAGAGATTTTTCATCACATGAAAGCCAACAGGGGGTGGTATGCATGCAGGGCGAGTCGCTTCCATCTGCCCTGTCCACTTAAATTAGTGGGGCCTCGCATCCAGCAGCATCTGGTTCCAATATGGAGCCAGGCGGAAGGGTGGGTGCCTCACTGTGCGGCGGAAAATACAGCCTACTGTACCTTTAAATAGCCCTCAGGAGGCTAGGGACGGATGCTGGCCCTATCGCCCTATCCCAAGATTCTTTGTATCTGGCCTAACACTTCTTCCCTTTGAAAGAGGACAAATGTACAATTAGGCAGGAATGCCTGCAATGTTTTCCAAGTGTGTGTTCGCAGAGCTGGCTTGAGTAAATGGCGGATCAACTGGTGAGAGGTTACGCGCCGTCAACCTCCCTCACTGTTCCGCGGTGAGATGCACCGTCTGACCTTAGCCAGGCTGGGTTTCTCCGGTTCTACTGGTCCGTGTTTGGGTTAGCCTCTTGTTGTTCTGGTTCTGCTGCAGTTCGCCGAGCCAGGTCTCTGTCAGCACTCCTCTGTGGCACAAGTCTGTAAAGATCCCTCCCTCCTCCTCCTCCTCCTCCTCTTCTTCTTTCCCTGGACGAGAGGCACTTCAGAGCTTACCCATAATTCAAAGGTTTCCATCTCAACCATAATTCACACTGTGCTCTACCCTAACTAAAGGGGCTGTCTGTAACTACGGTGATTGCATGTTTGTCAAACGAATTGTCAGTGCAGCAGACTCAGGAGTAGGAAGACAGAAGGGCCAGAAACATGATGATGACACGCTTACACACAGGACTGTGCACAATAATCCTATAGTCATATATGATCTGCACGATGGACTTATAAGACTGTCCTAATAAATAAATGCACATACTACAAAGTGTTACTGTAGTAACAGAGTTTACAGGATGCTGTAACCAATAGGGTGAGACTTTCTATGACGCCCATGTCATGTTATAATGCTTTATAATCTACTTACAGCACTGTATAATTATTTATTAGCACTAATACATATTCATAATGTTTTATAACAATAAGCATAACACATTATAAAGCATTTTGTAATTACTTATAAGGTCAAGTATCTTAATACTTCATAATTGCTGGACACTCACTGACATTATTTTTGCAAAGATCATAGTGTATTAGTGATTGTCATAGTTGTAATACATTGAAATGCATTATAATCAGTGTTATAATGCATCAAAGTGATTATTCTAAGTGCTCAATGGGTGCTTTAAGTAAAGTAATACAAATACAAGTTGGTTATAAGTCACTGTAAGTGGTCATTGTTTGCTTTAAGTAAAGTGAAAAACCTATAATTAAATCTATACAAGTACAACACAGAAAATGTTGTGAAATGTATTTATTTGTTTAACGGGTCATAACAAAAATTGAATACTAAACTAATTTTCACTAATGTAATGTTTCCCCCAAAAAACCTCACTCTAAAGACTTAACTGACTCCAATTATAGATAATACCTGAAACAATTTCTACTTGTAGCTGCTTATATCAGATCATAACAGACAATAAGTACTGTACTGGTAGTACTGGTAAGGTGCTCCATTGGACACAACTGAATGATGGACATTCACTAATTTACTAATGTGATGTTTCCCCCAAACGTTCCTCGCTCTAAACACTAAATTGATTTTAGATCATAGGCTACAATGTATTACAACTATGAGAATTGCAATACACTATAATACTTGCAAAAAATAATGTCAGTGAGTGACCAGCATTGTATTAATTATTTTATAAGTCATTTTAAAATGCTTTAAAATGTGTTATGATTATTGTTATAACATGTTATGGATATGTATGTTTAATATAACTCTAATTATGGAGTGCTATGAGCAGATCATACATCATTATAAGTATGTCTATAATGCAAAATAGACATGGGGGTCAAAGTGTTACCAAAAAGGGGTTATATCCCACTTCCAGTCACAGTGGTGGGAGGGTAATGCTACTGAGTGCCATTACCAAACACCACAGTAGAGGAGTGTAAAGCCACTTTATACTGTAGCTAGGGTACATGCAATGTTAACAGTGACAAGACTACATTTTTCTAACTTTATTTGTCTAAAGTTAGAAAGCAGTTTCCTCTGACTGTGCCAATCAACAAAAGGATGATTGTCTATGTATCTATCCTACAATGTACTTTGACTGAAAATATATTGACAGCACAAATCTCTTTTTCTGTTCAAAGTACATTTTAAAATGATCAAGATTGCAAAAAAGCCACATTTAAAGTGACAAATAACAAACAGCCTTATCTGATCTTAGTGAAATAACTACAAGCACATGGAGGGGATAGAGATATATATATATATATATATATATATATATATATATATATATATATATATATATATATATATATATATACTATACAGAAACCCACACATGGTTTAAGAGGCCCTCCAATGAATTTTCCAAGGGACTGTATGTTTGCATTAGCCATGAGGGAGGCAAGCATGGAGTGAAAAACACAGTGCGATCAGATAAGACTGATGACAAGGCAGAGAGAATCGATGACAAACTTTTGACAGCTTTGGCTCACGTCTTCAGACCTAGCCAGCCTGCTAAAATATAGATCGCAGTGTGCCTCCGAAACACACACACACACACACACACACACACACACACACAGTCAGGTATTTGTGTAATGTGTGAGTGATTAGCTGGGTGAACCACAGGAAAGCACTATGGTGCCTTTGTCAGAGAAGAAATGCTATCTGAAATATCTGGATTTTTGCTTTTCAAAATGTTAGAAGACGTGAAATAGCACTTTCATGTAGCTCAGTCTTCACACTCACTGCTATTGTTACAAAATCCTTGCCCTTTGACCTCATGTGTTGGAGTGCACACATGCAAAGGGCATATCCAAAACAGCAGGAGGTTAAACTCTATCTTGTAGCTTCTCAAATTCAATATTGAGAGATTGTCACTAACGTGTTTTACCTATGTAAACAGTCCACCAGCCAAAGACAACCACCACAAGTGCTAACCACCGTGTAATTTTATTAAGTTGTGACTTCCTTTTTTTCTCTTCCTTACATCAGGAGTTCAGAGGTCAAGAGGATCTGTCAGCGGTGACAGAGAGGATTATGGGTGTAGGCATTCCATTGGCAGTCATTACTGCCCTCAGTCAGCACCCGGTACTCTCTCTCCCCCTTTTTTCTCATCCTCTGTCTTTCTGTCTCTTCTCTCTCTTGTCCTCTGACAGACTAAGAGGCAATTAGTGTCACATTAGCAATATCCAGGGTATAATTCATTTTCTTGCCAAAGCTGCTGCTGTTTGATTATTTTTCCTTTTTTTTTTTTTTTAAATAAACGAATGCTTTGTTTGATTTCTTTTGGTATATAATCTCAAACTCTTGTTTTTCAATTTTAAACACCCATATCTTTTCAATATGCATGATGTATCAGTGCAATTCTCTTGTACACTTCATGACTAAAGCCTCAACTTTGTCGGCAGCTATCTCCAGAACTTTTCCTCTGCAGTAACAGTCCCTGCTGCATTACAATCACCTATCCAAATACAATACTATAAGTGAAGGGAAAATGAGTGTGAGCAGCGCTGTGAGGTTTGGACCCCTGCACTAGAACCCCAGCCCAGTAGGATTCCTCACATTCCAGTCCGTGCTGGAGTTGGAGCTGGTAATAGATCTGAGCAGGCCTGCTGGGCTCAGCGCATTGTGGCCTGTCCTCCCCTGCTTCAGTTTTTCTGCTTTGGAACAAGACAGCGCTTTTCCTTGTAGGACATCTTCCTGAGAACAGCCTCAGGTACTGAGTTTCCCTCCCTCTGTCATCCAAAAAAAAAGCACACATGAATATGTTTCTTTCCTTTCTGCCATCCCTCAAGTTCCTCCTCATGCAGCTGTAACAGGATAGTGGGAGTTTACGTCACGGCAGATACGAGGGTCTGGGTCTTTTTGACAGTAATGCAAGGGACACTTGTTTACCTAACCTTATGGGTCACAGTGCAGTTAAGCAGGGAATGAATGAGTTCATTTTTAGGGTTTAAATTAAAGGGTTCCTCCTCTCCTGAACTTTAAACAGATTTGTGCATACTTTGGAATGAACAAAGCACTCACTCAGCACACAGACCTTTCTACTCTGGCTGTGACTATAAAACAAAAAGAGAGTAAAGAATTACAGTGATGGCATGAATGTAGTACAGTACAACTCCTGACATTGTAACCATTTGCATACTATCATAGCATTCCTTATGATCTTAAATCTACTTAATGCTTCATACAAATAAAATAAATAAAAAAATAATCTTTCATTCACCCTGACATGGTGTCAGTTACTTGAACAGTTACTGGGCTACACCATATTTAAGGGAAATTGCTACCTTATGCGCCTTTTTTTCTTTTTTTTTTTTTTTTTTTTTTTTTTAAACACTGGGGTTTGAATGGGACCTTTTAAAAAAAGGGGGTAGTGTTTCATTTAGAGTTGGTGGTCATTTTGGCTATGTGATTTTACCACCAGGGAGCCTTGGAACCATTTACACTCACACATGGCACCAAGGCCTGCTGTGGTGGTGATCAAGTGCTTTGGAGATGCCTGGACACCATGAGAACACAAATTAGAGCCCATCTCTCGCGTATTCCCCCCACACCAAAATGTGCAGGCTATAGGAGCACGCTCTCCCTCTCCCTCTCGCTCTTACTCCAGCCTTTCATGCTGCTTGCTCGTCAAAGGAGAATTGATTAAAGGCCTCTTTTTTTTTTTTAATGACTTCCTTTTCAGAGCTATTATTTCCCAATAACCAAAGGAGAGCAGATTGAGATCAGTAGTCTAATCTGTTGTTTCCCTCTCCTTCTTATTGGTGTTTTTGTTCAAGCCCCGTAAAGGAGCTCACCCCATTTTTCCTGTCAGTCATCGGGTTGTAATACTGGGGCTCATGGCTGTAACTTTAGACTGCTCAGGCACTCACGCACAGGCCTTTTTGAGAGAACAGAGTGAAACAAGTCACTCTCCAAACCCTCTGACAAATAACCCATGCCACAAAGAACCTGTAACTCTGCCGCCCAGGGAAAAATGCTTTGATGCTGCAATAGAAAGGAGGGCTTCTTCACTGCGGCCAGTGCAGCGTTGGTGCAGCGGCTAAAAAGAGGAGGTTATGGCGATCTTCGGAAGCAACAGAAATCCTTGAACTCTTTATCCCATAAACAGAAACACAGCTACAAACCTGAAGTTAGTGTGATGGAGTTTTTCCCCAGGAGGCAAACTATTTTGTTGTCACCGGTAGTATAAAAAGGCAAAGCACGAATATGTTTGGAATGGTAATATGTCATGCTTCCCTGGTGCCAAATTTAGTTGAAAGTCAAGCTTAACCATCAAAACACATAGATGGGAAAAAGAAATGAAAAGATAAGGAGGGATGAGGAGTCTTCATTCTGTCTGAGCAGAAACACCTACAGTGTCCGTCTTACTCAGGGCTCTAATCGGAACACACCATCTCCCTTCAACTTCAAACATTCCTGTAAACACCTGCTTGTATCTCACTTCTGCATCTGTGTGGGTAAAATGCCGCCCGTTCTTGTTCGCCTATGTACAGACAAGACCTCTGCTAGCTACCTCTGGACAGTTATTTTCCTCTGTAGCCATGCATCACGTCTCCTCTCAAGATGAAGAGCTCGGGGAGATGAAAAGCAGACTCTCTGGGGGGGGAAACCCATTGTAAAGAAGAAACCTTCAGGTGAGAAATGTGCGGTTTTGGCAAACAAAAGTTAGATTCACCCAGGTGGTCCCAGACGCCCTATCCAAACAGAGGTCTCAGATTGAGCGGCATCAAGATTGTGTTAAAAACAGCGGTATGTTCATATCTCTCACTTTAATGATTAATCTGATCAAGGCACCAATGTGGACACCAATGTTCTTGGAGCTCTTTTAACTTGTCATTTGGACATGTAATAACAAGACGTGTTGTGTCTTACAGCAGTTTCAAAATCACCTTCACAAGCTGAGACGCCTGTCTCTCAGACAGATGTGATAAACAGTGCGACATTACATTATCATGCTTAATCTACTTCAAGATCATCAGCAAGAAATGCTGTTCTATTTGGCAATGCTGCATGTAAAGCTAAAGTGTATCAAGGAGATCAATTGAAAAGTAAGGTTTACATTTTAACGGGGATTCCTCTGTCCACTGCTTTGACATAATTGTTGCTTTAAGGTGCTGTAAGTCAAGACAGACTGCAGAACTGCCTCTAATACTCTGCATTTTTAACGCACACTCCTTCATTATGGCTTGGATTGGTGGCTTAGCACTCACTTTTCGCTCATTCCTGTGCAGGCTCTGTACATGCTCTCTCTCTCTCTCTCTCTCTCTCTCTCTCTCTCACCTTGCATGCCTGCTCAATGCAAATCTGCATGACATGCTCCGCTCGCTCCACGAGTCACCAATTGACCAAAGGTAAACGTAAACCCTAAGCCAAGACAACCCCCCCCCCCCCCCCATGCCGCTGAGTCATGAGATGTGACATATTGTGACGCCAAAATATTGTGTTCAGCATTGATTTCAAGCGCCAAATGCGCCAGCGATTTTTTAAACCAGGAACCACAGATTACTTTTCTAATGGTGAAACAAAGCTGGCTTTTGTGCCTTGGTTGTGGGAGGCCGCTCACTCTTGTCATGTACATGTGAAATTAATTAGGAGGAAATACTAAAACACTTGGGTGGAAATTGCCTTTCACCAGATGTTCTACATATGAGGATCAATTTAGTATTCTTAGCATCGCAAAATGACTATATAACTTCTTTGCTTGCCTCTTTGATGAAAGCCAATCTGTCACTCAAGGCACATAAAAAGAAGTCAGGGTTATATGCTACTGTTTGTTCCACTTTATGGAGTCTTAGGTAATGTGATTACTTAACCAGGTTAGGAAAATAGAATGTTTCATTCTGGGGTAAAATTTCGACACACTGACAAGAGGCCCAGTGTTCCTCAATGATCCATGCATAAACCGAACGAGTGGTCTTTTCCTTGTCCCCTGCCCCCAAACGCAGAGAGGCCAAATAATCACAGATAAATCACTGTCGGATGTGAGATAGCCATCATAACAGAGGTGTTTAGGTATAAGTCTGCAGCTGACATCTCATATGTCGTGCATATGTTTTTAGTGTGTTTTGGAAAAGAACCAGCCTTCACACACGTCTGTTTGTGGCACTGACTGTGGCAAAACTCCACAATATGGATATAAAACGCACAGCGTGCAATGACAAAGCAGGAGCCGAGATGAATCGGGAGATCAGAAACACTCATTTCTTGCCTTCTGTTTACATTGCTTGCTCTGCTGCCCAATGTCAAAGATGTGTGAGGAGGAAAAAGGAAACTACTTTGATGTAGCTCACTACACTGCCAGCCGGACAAATTTAAACATCAAGAAAAAACAACTTCTAAATATGCTTTTGTTCAAGCTTGGTGATCTGCTCTTATTGTAACTGACAAAACACACACTAAGCCTCGATCCATGAACCTTTTTTAATAGTTGTCCTCATTTCCTTGTCTCACATTATGAGTTTTCAAGATATAATATGCCACTGAGAGAGAGCTGGCCCTGGCTGTCTAAGGCAAAGTGACTACACAGTAAAATACAGCAGCTCTTCCCATAGCTTCTGTTGCTCTGTGTATATTCAAGAGAATCCAAGCCATCTGGATTCTGTTTATTGTATTACAAATGACACATAATGGTAATCTGGCATGTGATGAGAGAATGTGAATTACAGACAGGGGGCATGAAACGGGTATTAACCGTCATTTGATTTCCTTTAAGGAGGACATTTAATTTAAGGCCACATTTTATCTACCTGATTATTCATTACAGTAAGCTCGCCCATAACCGTATGAAACAGGATAAACAGAGGAAACCGCCAATTAAATCACATTCCAGGGAAGATTGGGGGGCTTACTGTATACAGAACAGTTGGTTTAGTGACATAAATATTTACACAAACTGCCACGAATTAAGACAAATGTTACCAGGAAATAGGCTACATTATGAGGGGCCAGCGCGAGGGTTTGTCTAAATTTATTGGCCTCTGTCGAGTCCCAAATTTCTGAAAACTGTTTCCCAGTTTTTCAAAGTGAATGAAACAAGACAACTGTCGCAGCTCTGAGCGAGTCCAAGCAGTAAATCATCCCGCCAAGCTCGTTCTCTTAAAATTATGTGCTTTTCCGTCAAATGTTGAAAGCTTAATGTGATGTGAACATTCATTTTCCATTGACATTTACAGCAAATACTAACATGGATCATGTATCTCAAGCAGACAGAGAGAGAGAGAGAGAGGGAGAGAGAGATGGGCGGAGATATGAATAGTTGCATCAGACTGGCCCTAGTAGAAGTTAAAGATACATACTGCATGCTCAGGGAGTGGATGTCAGTTAAATGTTTATACAGCTGCTCTGAAGATTATTATTATCATGAAACCACACAGCTATAATGTCATTCTGTGGATGCCAGAGTACAATCAGGTCCTCCCTATAGCCTACTAGCCTCTTCTCTCCCCCTGTCAGACAGCCCTGCTGTTCTGCTCCCTCCAGGCTGTACGGCTGGGATCAGACTCAGCACGACACCATCATAATGAAATGTGACAATAAAATGGGTTTGTTCCGGACTAACATCGACCATGTGAAAGCCAGTGTTTGCATTTTGTTCCAGCTGTATGTATTTGTATAAAGATGTTGCCGACTTTTGACATAGCTGCAAAGCTAGTAATAACTGTGTAAGTGTTCAAATCAATGTAAAGAAAAGAAATTGATTTAATTTAATTCGGGCAACATTAGCAGCAGAACCAAAAGCATGCTCTGCTCTCAACACCACTAGTGTAGCTTAGCTGTGAACAGCCTGCATTAACTGATTTTATTGGCCGCTAGGGGGCAGCAGACACAAGCTACAAACACAACTCTGACATATTATCATTTTGTAACTTGACATGGCAATCCTCTTCAAGGAGAATTACGGACAATTTTTATATGCGTGTACTTTCGATTGAAAAAACCCCGACCAGAATCGGTGCAGGCAACGCGGAGTAGCTGCAGCTACGTGTACAAGCTTCCACTGAGCTAAAACGGCAGTTGTCGGGGCAAGTTTTAGAGTGCCTTTGTGCCTCTTAACAGACACAAAATGCGATTAAAATGTCGGTGCAACATGAACAGGGCCCTTACGTGACAACAAGATGCGTTTTCAACTCAGACATTATTTAAATTCACCTACCCTGTCTTGATCCTGCCGGTAGCTCGCCTAAAAGTTCAATTAATTTTTTTTTAAAGATTATTTTTTTGGGGGCTTTTCCCTTTATTGGACAGTGGATAGACATGAAAGGGGGAGAGAGATGGGGGACGACACGCAGCAAAGGGCAGCAGGTCGGATTCGAACCCGCGCCGCTGCAGGCCTCAGCCAACATGGGGCGAACGCTCTTACTGGGTGAGATAGAGGCAGCCCCAAGTTCAATTAATTTTAACTTTAAAAAGTCACGCAACCTTGCCCCTATTTTCACCTGTTGCTGAGTGACGTACGTTAACATCCCATGGTCTCGTGAATGTAGCATACCTGTAGCAAGCTCCTTTGTAGTAACTAGCAGTAAAAACGTCAAAGAGGAGCTCCGTGCTACAGAGCGGCGGTTGCTTGTTGTTTAAGCCGCTACAGACCTCCGTCACAACTCAGTCGTATCAGCAGCATTTAGTAGATGTGTTGAGCCGCAACAGAGTTCCTTGACACCGGTTCCGGTGCTCCGCATGGTGCTCCGTCAGGTCAGCGGTAGTTGGTGGTTCAGTTATCCGAGAAAAGGTGACTGTGAGCCGGGTACAGAGCACCGTGAGCTGCCGGTAATTTCGGCGGAGATTACAGTTTAGTAAGTAATGAAACAACTGGTTAAGAAAATAACTAATGTTACTCCCTGTCGCTGCTATGTTGTTTGTGTAACTCTATGGCAAACGCGCGGGGGGAGGGCTGAGCCCATTCGGTACTACGGGAGCCCAGGGGGGAGCGGTGGCGGATGTTAAGGAGAAAAGCGATTTTCATTTAAATAAGTCAACGTTAACTACACAATCAAGTTAATCTATAAAATCGATTTATCGCCCAGCCCTACTCTTAACCAACAGTTGCTTATTTAGACATCCAGCCGTTCAGCATTCATTTTTAGTCCTGTTTCTGCCAACCTAGCAAATGTCAGTTCAAAATTCACTCTCTTTTACCTCTGTTTTGGTCTCCGCCAGCTCCTTAGAGAAATATCCTGCTATTTAGCCACAAAATGCTTAACTGTGTTTACTAGCTAGTCGCTAACTTTGTCTGTTTGCTGGTAAGTGCTGGGCAGGCAGGGTACACTGGGTTTATTAAAGCTTTTTCGCTGAAAACAGCTACCTGCTAATGAGAGCCGTGAAAGTGAATCAGAACAGTGACATATAGTATTGTTGACGAGAGCAGCTTTAACAATCGCACAAAATGGTGTCATTGTTTATCCGCGATGTATTTTAACCATAAGTGTATTTGTACTTGTATTTGTTTGGTACAAGTGGTGCCTGTGAAATACATGTTATCATGCTCTTAATGGTTGACTGAGTAGCCGGGTGGTGAATTGGGAACACAACATTTATAATTCTTATTTGGTATGAAAGAAACAACAACAACAACAACAACAAAGCAAGTACAGTATTTTTTCCTCAGGCAGAATGACAAAAAGGAACAAAAGCCTCGACGGCTGCGTTCCCATGGAAACCGCGCTCACGGGCCTCCCGCAAAAAAAGACAGCTACAGTAGCTTTGTTGAATGTATGGTTTATCAGTCCACAAGTGAGACAAAAATTAGCTGCCGCACCCCCGCGGTCCACCGCCTCACTCCCTGCTGCTAGGAGACTACTTCACTGGGAGGACAGCTCCGGAAACGGACCTTCAGGTAGAGGCTGTAGCAACTCAATTCAGCCAGCGTAAACCCCAGTACCAAGGGTCACAATGGGCTGATGGCCAGCAGCAGCGCTGGGTCTAACGACAGAAACAGAAAATTTGATTGATGAGGCTGGGAGGTCCGGGATCGGCAAACTTTCTGTTAACCCTAACCCTTTCCCCCGCTGCTGAAAAAAATCCTAGAGAAAACACTGCACTGGCCTTGCCCTGATTGATACGAGATGCTCAGTTTTGTCTAACCTTCTCGGAATCTCACATATGATAAAACCCGCACAGTCAAGCAATGTCCTACGTCATCCAATAGTCTAACCCCATTGTGTGTAGTTGAAATGTTTTTTGTGAAAGTGAAGAAAGTTTGAAGCTACAGTGCGTGTTGTTGCTTATGGCTTGATACTGCAGATGAAATATGTGTTGTCATCTTATCCAGTGAGTGATTGAAAACACTGTCAGTTTGTGTTTGCCTGTGAAGGTCACAACACTTCTATCAGGATGTTTCTATTTGTCTGTTTTGGTTTCCTGGACCTTTAAAAGGAGCTGCAACTGCACGGAAACAAGCTTGATTTCACACCGCAGTTTAACTCAGCTGCATACACATATTAATATGTTTAAAACCCAGAAGCATTAAGAGTACAAAAAGCAACCCACTCTTCCAGCAACTATTGCATTAGATCTATATAAACAACTATTAATTGCTGGAGATGTGTCAGCTCCCGATCCCCTCTCATGTATAGATACTTGCTAAGTGTTTTCCTTCCTCGGCCCATAAACAGCTGCTTGTGCTTAAGCGGTAAAATGTAAATCTTGACGCTGGCTGTTTATGTAGCCCAAGCTTCTAATCATGCAGACATATAATTGAGTGACGCATGGTGTCTTTATGAGTGGAGCTGCATTCAAAGGGCAGATCCCTGTATTTATGTCTCTCTCTCTCTCTCTCTCTCTCTCTCTAAAATGGAAGTAGCTGCCTCTCATCCCAACTAGTTCGCTAAATGAAGCATGTGTTAATATGAACTCCTATTGTAAGTTGTTTATGTGTGAGGTCCGTATAGAGCTAAATGTTTCGTACGGATATACTGACTTTATAGTGTGCTGTTATTACTGTTACGCAGTTAGAGCACCAGGCATCAAACTTCACTTTGTTCAGTATGTGTACAAGCAACAAAGACATGGCTATGACTTTTTTTTTTAAAGATCTCAGAAATACACATACAACTTAAATATGAAATTCTCCTTCTTTGGTAAATTAAAGCAAACCATTTCACAATATGATAATTACAATGATATCTTTACTAGTGATACTGATAATTACAAACTGCAGTTCCAGATAAAGCCTGATCAAAGCTCCCTTGTCCCCTATTTAGACAGGAAATTAAAACACAAACAAATAAACAGTGTGCCAATTTGCCAAATTATGCACAGCTACTAGTCAGCGACCCACCTCAACGTGCTTCTCAATATTTGAAACATGCAAGCAAGGTTTGGACCCTGTTTTGTGATCTCCGAGAGGCCATTTAATCTGGGGGTGGACTTGTTGCTTAAATTAGTGGGTAGAGAAGTGTGCCACATGTTCAGTATCCATAAATATTGACTCTGTCTTTCTAGCTGGCCGTCTCTGACCTTGGTGGGTTTCCATTTTGGGAACAACCTATACGAAATGTGTCCCATTTCCCCGCAATCTCTTTCATGCACCATGTGCTCGTGCTCAGCATAGCCCCGCAGTCGTGCTTCTGCTGTCAAACACATGTGGATTGATGACGTTTTTTTTTTTTTATTAGCTTCCAAATTAAAAAGACAACTCTGCTCGAGCGCCGAATTAGAGGCGAGTCGCGGCAACAAATCGTTCCCTGGTTTTTCGAGCAACATCTCTGAAGATTATCTCCTTGTAGGTATGTTACTGTGTGTGAAGACTACATCTGGCTCAAGGCACAGGAATGCAGGCCCTGTGTCTAGCCAAGTTTCTGTTAACAGCAGGTGAAAGGCTAATAGTTGGATCTGCAGTGTCATCTCAGGGCTTCGTCTGCCCCCTGACTCCTGGAATGTACGTGATGACAAGAGAAGGCCGTACCATCCACATCCAGCACAACATGCGTATATACACACACACACACACACACACACACACACACACACACACACACTGTGGCATGCAAAGAAATGAGCATGTACAGGACTCTTGGTGGGCAGAGGACAATAAAACACGTCTTCTCGTCTTCCTCAGGATTTACGTATTAAAATAACAAAACACATTCTATCCTAATCTCCCTCAAATAACCTCAAATATCCCCCCTTGAATAGATTCATTATACTTTTGTTATAAGTGTTATGTATTGCACATTGTTCTCCCTTCAGGGGCTTTCCATCCAAGAAAAAGATACATCTATTAACTGAAGCAAAAGTACATGATGGTGGTTTGCTGTATATTGTTCTTTTGGTTACTGAAGATGATTTCCCCCCCGAAGGTGAAGGATATATCTGACTTACAAATGTTTAGAAAAATATATAATATGCAGGTGAGGGTCTGTGAAGGTTTCATGATACAAAGTCTAGTCTGGTGTTCATGCTGTACTAACCCTGAATTTTAGCCTCAAAATTGTCTTCAGCTTGTCAGAACGGGTTAATGAATTATGATGACACGGGTCAGTAGATAACATAAAGAATAAGAGAGAGTCACAAAATAGATGGATTTATGACAGAGAGTGTTCAGTTCTCTGAGAACTTTTAGTTGTGTTGTTCCTAGACTGAAGGCCTGGGGTCAGACCAGAGACCGCTCACATTAGTCCATACTGCTGGGACAAAAGGATTTCCAAGAACTCCAGTTTAAGCTGATAACAACAGCCTATGGCTAAACCACCGTTATGAGGATGTACAGATGCTCTAGTGCATTGTTTTTCAACAAACCTGAAGGTTATGGGAGATTTTGAATCACCAAAAGGGATAACAAACTATTTAAATATGCAAACTTTTCATGCAGCCCAAAAAGTTTTATGTTTGGTAAAGAAATGTTCACTGCAACAAGATCTGTGAATATACATGTTATTAAAATGTTATGGAATTAAGTTAAAAAAATAAGTGTGGGAAACCCAGTACAGCATATGTGCTTGTTTGGACAAAACTGCATTTTCACTTGAATGATGTGTCCCCTTCCTTTAAGCTGTTGTTAAGAGTTTAGAACATAGAAATATTGCCAGAAAGAAAGTGTGTAAACTATTCTGTCCTAATGGGCCGATGGCTCTGTAGTATAATAGAACAGCTGAAATCCATGTACCTCTGTCTTGACCTGAGTGTTATGCTGTATCTTTCAGAGACTATTTACTGCTATCACGAACAAACAAATGCCTGTTGGAAGGAAATAATGGCGCTAGTTATGGTGATGGTCGTGCTGGGCTAACGCTGTGTGGCTGAGTCACAGTTTAACCTCTCAGAGCCCCCCCACCCCAGTAGCTCGTTCATTTGTGTTTCAGATAAGCATATCTCTACCTGCCCTCTCTGGCTGCCAGGGTTTCACTCTGCGATGTTGTCCTTTCAATCAGCATGTAATTGGATCAGCCGCAGCGATTAGATAAGCATGATGTGTCTGGCTCAAAACAATGATTTATATAATATATATATATATACAGTACCAAGCCGCAGCCGCATGATCTTCTCAAACCACTCTGGGCATCACTGATAAAGTCCGTCAACAGCCATTCCTCAGCGTTGGCCTGACACAAGCTGCGCCAAGGCACACACACACACACACATACACAATATGCGCATGTACTTGCACTCAAAACACACACCTTTACGTGTAAACTCATTCAAACCAGACACTTATATATAGAGAAAGAAAAAGAGAGAGAAAGCATCAGATAAAGTCCTCTCTTTCTAATCCTCTCACTCGGGTAATTAAAGTTACTCACAGCTTACTGTGCGAGGCCTTATCCCCTAATCTAAAGCATCTAAATGCCGAGCAGCTTTTACCTGGGTTTGGGTTTAGAGCACTACGTTCACCAAGTGGTGTTTTGGCAACAGCAGAGGCCCGACTATCACTGCCAACAGATTAGCACGACAATAGAGCAAAATCTAAGCAGTAATGAATGAATTAAAATGTTCTCCCATACCCCGCTTTTATGAATGAATGGAAGAGTAACTGAACGAATGAACTGGACTGGAATAACGAAAATTGAAAAAGATTGGATAGAAAGTATATATATATGTCATTATAAGCTACCTTTAACTGATACTGGCGATTAAATAAAGGGCAAAAAGAATCTGGAAAGCAAAAGAAGCATTAAGAGACTTACCACCAAAAAAGTATGAATCTAAAAAGCTTGGATCCAGCGAGGGGAAGACCGAGAAACAGCGCACACTGCCACTCAGGTAACGGCATGCACCCATCTGGCCTCTCTGTATTTTAATTGCTAAGTGGATGATCTGGGATTATCCCTCATAAAAATGTTATTGTACTGGAAGGAGACAAAGATATCTAGTGATCTCTGTGGGATTTAATCTATTGCCATCTCTATGAGGAAAACAGGCCCGATGCTTTGGCCAAAACACAGCCGCCTGCCCCACCATCATCACCTAATGGAAGTCACTCGAGGGAATGAATGGAGGCTTTTCTTATGGAGATGACCCAAACATTAATGCTGTTGACTACACCCCACAGGCTAAAAAAACAATGCAGCAAAGTCTCTCTCACCCCTCTACACTGTACAAATACAGCAGGTACTCTACCAAGTTTAGAGGAACAACATAAATGAATTACATTTCACGTACATTAAGAAAAAGAGGATATACGTAATTTGTATCAGACTAAAGCAGCATCTTAGAGATGATTTTGCGAGCAGTTTCAAAATGTGGCGTGTACTGAAACTAAGTAAAAGAATATGTCCTTCTTGGGAAATGAATGGGGTTTCTCTTGAGACTTTCTCACACATTATTGCAGATATGAGACAGCCACATGTGCAGCCAAAATCTGCCACTGATAAATTGATAAACTGCTGTGAATTGGAATGACATGAAAAGATTGATCAGGCGAGGAGAAAGCATGTATAAATCTACTCTGGTGTCAGACACACACACACACGCACGTGCACACACACACACACACACACACACACACACTGAAGTTCAGCAGGAGGATGTGATAGTCCCTCTGCAGGGACTAATCCTTTAAAACCACAAAAGCAACACATTGTGATGCCATTATCTATTAGCCTTAATCCAAAAGCTAAACATGTTTGATCCAGCTATTAACACCTTGATCAATTATCTATTTATGAAGCAGCATGAGTTGACATGGGGTTTTTTTTAGCTTCTGGGCGGTCAAATTCACAGGAATATTACACCACCTAGGGACTGCAACAAGCCATTTTTATGATATTTAAAAACATTAAGCAAATAGAGGATTGCTATTCCAACTGTACGCATGGAAAATCAACAACATCAAACAACTAAAAGCAACCGTATGGTTTTAACTCTTCATTTTTATGGTGTGAATTTTCAGGATATGTAAACATTCAAGAGAAGAAAAAAAATGTTGTTTGTAATAAGGATAGGTATTTTTTAATATATATGCTGATGGTTTTCAAACAAACATTCTGGGGAGGGGTGGGGGGGATTTTTTTTGGGGGGGGGGGGATTTTGTGGAATAAATGAATATCACTATAATGTAAATGAAGTCAATTTAAATTTGAGACTGTATAAAAGTGACTACTCCAATAGTTTCCACTGCACTGATCCACGCCATTCCAATCAAAAACTCTTCCTGTGGGGGGTCCTGTGACCAAATCTTATCAAAAAGGTTGGGGGGGGAGGGGGTCCGCGGCTCTAATGGGTGTTTATTTGACATCGCTAGCACATGAAAAAGTTTGCAGGAGGTGCTTCGTAGTGGACACATGATTGACAGCCCCTTGGTGACATCACTGTACGACAAAAAGAGTCGCTGGGGGAAGAGAAGGCACCAATCAATTCAACCACTACGCTGTGGCGCACAGAGGAGAGGCGACGCGCTCCCCAACTCGGTCCAACGAGGTCCAAGGATCGACACTTGAGTGCGCTTATATCTCTCTTAAAGCCAGGCTCCTCTCAGCGAACTGTTCTCTTTTGAAGATGTTCAACCAAGATGCTTTATACTTAGATCGGTCCTGCCTACGCGAAGCCGCTTCCTCGTAGACTTAACATACTTTTTTTTTTTTCTTTCTTTCTTTCTTTCTTTCCGTGCTGACCAAGACCTAACCCGAATTTTGCAGCTGGTGAGAATATGTGCGAGAGGCGATCGGCGAAGGGCATGGGCTGTCTTTGGTCCCTCACGGAGAAGCAGCGTGGATTAAACGCGAATTAATGTGGAATTTATCGGAGCCCCCAAGGTGGAACGACGACCGGACACAGCGCTTCCTCGTCAGGTAAAATCAGACTGATGGAATGAACTGTTAAACTTGTCTACGAAACCAAATCATAATAATGTCAACAAGTGTAAACTAACTTACCTTATGAGAAAACGTTTACTTTACAACTGAACATCGACATTTGTCCTACTATACATGCTTACAGGGTGTGTGCGTAAAAGTTAAAGCCCTTGTATTTTGAACCTCGGGGAAACGCAGTGAAAGGAGAAATACACATTAAAAGTTTTTTTTTTTTTTTTTTTCCTTTGGAGGTTGTGCTGCTCAGATGATATTTACTTTTTTGATGTTTTTGATGTCTTGTCCCGGGCTACATCTGGCTCTGGTACGCACGTCAGATCTAACACCTGCGAGCCTCTTGAAGTAACTCTATCCCTTATGATTATACATGACTGTCAAAGCCACTGCAAATAGACGCTTGTAGCAGTCTGACTGCCTCTCCTGCTGCTCTGTATTCTAACTCTTTCTCCAACATTCTTTCATGCCTCTTGTGATCTTTCGGGCCACGCAGACTTGCATTTCTTTTCATATCACTCCGCTAAACGTGACTTCTTATCTCTTCTAATTGGAGACTTTATGTCTGCAGTCTCCCTCCCCCCCCCCCCTCCGCGACTTTCTTTGATTTGTCTTCCCCCGTGTCTTTTTTTGTTGTTTTTGCTTTCATAACTTCCTCACCTTGATATCTTCATGTTTCTGTTCACGTTAAGATCAATCTTCTGTTTCATTTAGACGCGCTATATTGCCCGGCGGGGTTGTTATTCGCAGCTCCTTGTTTTGTTCTACTTCAAAGTGAAGAGGTGTCTTCCCTTTTTAACCTGCTCTCCTTCCATCATTCCTACTGTATGGGGGGGGGGGTGTCACACACAGTTTGGAGAAAGCTGCAGTGAAGTCCCCTGCTGTATCTACCTCATGTCAATACCTCAACCCCAGTGTATTGACAGAAACCAACTTTCTCCACAGGGACTGACTGATCATGGTCGCCGTGGTCCGCTCTCTCATGGTACTGCTGCTCGCTCAGGTGTTGCTGGAAGGTGCTGCGGGACTTATCCCCGAGGTCGGCCGGAGGAAATACAGCGAATCCGGGAAGCAGACCCCAGAGCAGTCGGAGAGCTTCTTCAACGAGTTTGAGCTTCGGCTTCTCAATATGTTTGGACTGAGGCGCAGGCCGACCCCGAGCAAGCAAGCCGTGGTGCCGCAGTACATGGTGGACCTTTACCGCATGCATTCAGCAAACGGAGACCACAGCTCGAAACGACCCAAGAGCATGGGGAAACACGCAGAGAGAGCCGCCAGCAAGGCCAACACGATTAGAAGCTTTCACCATGAAGGTATGTATTAGTGACATACCTTTACCTGTCAGCCGGAGAGCTCCTCGGCTCTCTCAGACAGCCCGAACCTATATTTAAACATGACTCAGTGCGCCAAGGCTGAACTTCAGAGTCTTCACTGTTTTATGGAGCGTTAGTCATTTACAGGTGACACGCGTCCGCGCTATTTGCAACTCTGTAATACGCTCGGGATTGCTTAAAACTCACTGACACGATTTACAGACAAGTATCTCATGCGCAATTAAATTAACTCTTATATATGTAGTGATGCAACCTTTAACCAAACACTCCCCTGGCGCAGCTGTCACGGGCTTCAAAAACATCAAGGGGCGGTGGTATCCCTGGGGTAATTTGTTTCTTAATAATTGATGGTGTTTGCCTGGACTCTGAAAACAGTTTTTCCAGACACGCACCACAGGAGCAGGATGAAGGGCGGTGTGCCTTTTTCGCAGGTGATAGTCATAACCCTGTTACTTCAATAACACAGGACATGACATTATACTAACACGCATTATGACAAAGTCATCGTGTCAGACTGAATTCGGAGTCATTTCTAACAGGACTGAAATTAGCCCTGGTAAAAAGGGAGAGATGGGGTTGCGCGCCTTATTCTTTCCAAATCACCCCTCCGCGCTGTGCGCCATTACGCACGTTCCAATAACACCATAATTGCTCACTTAGTTTATATGCTGGATACGCGCTGATTGTTGAATTCAGTGTTTCAGTTCAACTCCATTTTACTCTCAAGTTAACATATGCTGCTCAGATGAATATGGCTCACACACACACTGAAGGTGGATAGAGTCCATTAAGTTCACCAGTCATACACTATGTCTTTACACAATGTTACTGATGAAGTGGGTTATTTTAAGATGTCTAAAATAATCTAACAGGTGGAATTTAAACATAACTAATGCTTTATGCATATATTAAGTTGAACTGCTGAGCAGAAGAGTGGTGCACCTGGTCATAACATCAAAATGATTTATGTAGGATACAAAAATTTTTTTTTACTGTCAAACATATAGCAACTCTATATCTACCATTCAATGTCCGATGGCCCGTGTTCCAGTTTTTACAACATACAAGTTACTGAGTCCATAGGGGCTCTACACAGAGTCCTTATACAGAGTCCTAAGTGTTTGAGTGGGGAAGTTTCCATCAGGGGTGAGTCAGAGGGGTGGTTGAGTGGTTGCTTGGGTGCTCTCCAGAGGCCTAGTGCAATGACACCCAGTGGCTACACTGACACACTACAAACAAGCCTGGCCCGGGCAGCCAAGCTGAGTGACTGCTCCCTGCCCACTACTGGAAACCTCTGCACCAGGCCAGCACACACCTTGACACCACCGACCATTACGAATGTGTTCAGACTGTGTTTACATATGCTCCCCTGGCTTTTTCATCCTACGCTAACAGAGCTGCGTGGTTGTTACTCTTCCCATGTCAAGAGACGTGCAATTGATGGCTACTCCATTCAATAAGCATATATCTACAGATGTAAGTGCAGCACATCAAAGCAAATGGCTCTAATCATTCATCACATATGCCTGCTGATATTAATTTCACTAGGATAATTAGTTTTACTCCTATCAGTTTTCAAAGATAACCACTTTCCATGCCAAATAGAACATTTTCACTATTACACAGGAAGTAGCTGCCTGAGACACGTCCGTGATGAATGACCCAACATTAGCCTTTATCTTTTGTTTTGGCATGCAGCGCAAAAAGAAATTAGGAATGTTGATACACTCATATGTGTGGTTCACACGTTTTTGACAAGACTCGACTTGTTCACACAGCCAGTTCCTCAGGAGAGAGACAGACGGGAGACAGTGAGAACGCTGCTGCAGTAAGAAACAGAGAAAGAGTGACAAGAGAAGGAGAGGGAAAGAAAAGAGGATTTGGGGCTAAGAGAACAGAGAGAGAAGGGGATTTGGGAGCTGAGGAAGGAAAGAAAGAGAGGGATTGGGGACAGAGGAGAGGGAACGAGAGACAGGGGGCTTTCCCACATCAAATGAGGAGTGATAGGCCTAATTGAGGTCTTTGTGCCTCTGGAGGGAGGTTTAGAATGAGATGGTGGAATTTCCTAAATGCCTCCTTTGAAAGAGCACAGAGTTCAAAGTTTGTGTTTATTTTACCACACCAAACAGATTAAAAAGTGTGTCTATACCTCATCTATGGACTTCATAAAGGACGAGTTCAAAGTGGAGCTGCCTCAAAGCAAATTGCAGCTTTTACTGAGATTTCTGTCATTTACAGTGCAATATAGAGGGGAATACCAATGAGCATAAATATATATAGTGCATATGACTTTCATATGATTCAGGACATTTATAATAGATGTCTTAAACACATTTTTAAGAGTGAAGTCTTTCCAGGCGGTTCACAATAAAGTTAACATTCAAATATCAAACATTGTTCACTCAGCTTTCCATTTGTGAACGGATTATCTAATGGAATTATGAGGTTTCATATTGCAACATTTACCAGTGCTATTTCAGAGCTGGCCAGTTCTATAAAAGGTTAATGCAACATGCCATTAATGTATATCAGTTTTATATTGATTTCCACGTTGCTCGTTTGCTCATTCTCATCTTTAATGATCGTCAATATGTGCTACAACTTTTTCATGTGCACCGATAATGGAAATTGTTTGCAGCAGCCAGTTCTCATTTAAAGGCATCTTAGATCTTATCAATAAAAGGAAGCGCACTGCTTTCATCTGCTGACATTTAGCCCGGTATATTTATGAGCGCTAATGACGGTATTACATCACCATGAGAATATTACACTGTGAGTGAGTCATACATGCAAAGTATTGATGTGTGTGTTATGCCTGTGTGATAATGGCCCACACCCACTCAATATAACCACGTGGCAGCTTGGCTGGCTGCACAGACAGAAGACTGCAAGTTGTGTGCGAGTGTATGTGTGAGGGAGAGACAGCCAGAGAAACCATCCCCTGCTCGCAGAGGATCCATAACGCCAACTAGGCTTTCATCATAGATGTTGTCTCTCAATCTTGTACCATGCATGCACTCTTTGTTTCATCCTTGGCATGCATTTCACACCTTTTACCCTGTGTGTCTCTGTGCTATCTCTTGTAGAGTCTATGGAGGCCCTGGCCAGGCTGAAAGGCAAAACGACCCAGCAGTTCTACTTCAACCTCACTTCTATCCCTGATGAGGAGCTCATCACCTCTGCAGAGCTACGTGTCTACAGGGATCAGGTGATGGGAGCTGCACCCCCAAACAACAGCTCAAGAAACAGCAGCACCAGTAATAGCGCTCCTGGCTTCCATCGTATCAACATTTATGAGATATTCGGAGTTCCTGCCACTCAAAGTAGGGAACCTCTGGCACGTCTGCTGGACACTCGGCTAGTGCAGGACTCTTTGAGCCGCTGGGAAAGCTTTGACGTCAGCCCTGCTGTATCCCAGTGGACCTCTGGGAAAGGGCACAACCATGGCTTTATGGTGGAGGTGCTTCACCCAGAGGAAGGGGAGATGGATGGGGAGCACGCCCAGAGACGTAGTAGGCACATCAGGGTGAGCCGGTCCCTGCACCAGGACCAGGACTCGTGGCCTCAGGCTCGGCCTCTACTGGTGACGTATGGCCATGATGGCCGTGGGGACTCGGTACTCCACACACGGGAAAAACGTCAGGCAGCACTCCGCAAACAGCGCAGGAAGCAGCAGCACAAGGCCAGCTGCAAGAGACATGCCCTGTATGTGGACTTCAGTGATGTGGGGTGGAACGAGTGGATAGTGGCGCCCCCTGGCTACCACGCCTTTTATTGCCATGGGGAATGTCCGTTCCCCCTAGCAGACCACCTTAATTCTACCAATCATGCCATTGTGCAGACGCTGGTCAACTCGGTCAACTCGAACATCCCCAGAGCCTGTTGCGTGCCCACTGACCTCAGCCCCATCTCCCTGCTCTACCTGGATGAATACGAGAAGGTGATCCTGAAAAACTACCAGGATATGGTGGTGGAGGGATGTGGCTGCCGGTGAGAAACGAACAGTGGCATGGAAAGAAAGAGAAAGTGGGCAAGAGAGACTGAAAGAGACATCAGAGGTTATTATGGACACCCGGTTTCCCAATGAAGACGTTTATTTATATGAAAGACAAAACAGAGCTATTGTGGAAGAAGAAGAAGAAAAAAAAACTATATATGAATATATTTATGTCTACGTAAAGTTGGGAAAAATAAATATTTTAATCGGAGGAATAATCCTTTACTGGTTTTGAAAATGTATTTCTGATGTACATTGGGTGCAATACCACATGAAGTATAATGCTCAGATTTTTATTTTGTATTTATTTCTATTATAACCACTTTATTTGTAAATAAATAATGTGTATTTATCGTGGAGAAAAAAAAATGTGGTCACTCCAATTTTCCAGCTACAGTGAACCAGTCAACCATTGTTGATGTTTCTATGTCAGGGGGCCAACATGGGTGGCTGACACGAATAACAAGAGTTTCAAATTCTGGCAGAAATTAGCTGCACAAATATAACACATGACAAGGAGCTCACACTGCACTGATTGCAAACCAAGCATCGAACTCTTTTGGTAAATGTAATTGGAAACCAACAACAATAGCAGTGTAGAGAAGAAAGTGACGGACCTGGGTCAGGGTGTAATGAACTGCAGTGGGGTGTAGGGTCACGGGACGAGACTGACAAGTTACAAGCCCACAAATGTGATAGACTCCCATGGGAGGATTAGAAAAACACCAGAGCATGTTTTCATGCAGTACATGTCACTGCAAAGATCCCTGGGAAGGTTCGACTAGAAGCTAGCTCCTATGTTTCTGCTGTTCCCAAGCATTATTAACGTGTGTGTGTGGGGGAGGGGGGGGGGGGGGGGGGGGGGGTGAATCTGCAGGGGTTTCTGAGGAAGGTCTGACATGGCGCAGGGTTTATTTATAGCGAGATTTGAGACCGAAAGATTGCAAACTGTAGCAAACAGACACACCAACAGGCTATCAGCAAGAAAAACACACCTGTACCTGTCCACATACTGCACATGCTCAGACAGATTCGTCCCCACTTTAGAGTTTGGTTAACTTTCTTTGTCGTCTCTGAGTCATAAGGTTTTGATGTGTTTGGCATATAAGTAAAAAAAATATATAACAAATACAGGAATGTTTTTTTTTTTTTTTTTTACAAAATTATTCAGCAGCAGCAGATAATGAACTGCAACACTAACAATAGCCAAAACTGACACCAAAGAGTCATGTTTTTGCTCAATATGACAGAGGGGATGGCTGGCTGGCAAAAACAAACCCTATCATATGTTGCAATAAGACAGTTTGAAGCATGAACATCTGAGTCAATATCTTCATACTGCAATGTTTTTGATGGAAACAACATAGGATCTAGACCAAACTGAATAGGACTAAAAGTGCTCCAGAAAGACACAGATGAAAGTTTACAGTGTAGCCACCATAGCAGATCAGATAATGAGAGGGAGAAGAGAAAGTTTTGCGGAGTTTGACTGACTGCGTTTTCTGCTGTGTTTGCATTAGAAAGGGTTTGGAGGGATCACAAGGCAGCTCAAAATGCTCTAAATAGAATGTTTTTTTTTTTTTATGTGAGCGCACATTGGGACCGTGGAATGTTGGTTTTCAATCTCAGACACATGCATACGCTTGCATGGAAAACCAACGTGGTTGTTTTTTCAATCATCTATTCAAGGGTTTCCTGGTGGGCTTTTTCTCTTCAAAAAACAAATGTGCATTGAACAAAGATACGCTTGTTACTTATATAGGAAATGTAAATCAAAACATTTAGAGCTCGTGAGACTTCATTCACGGGCAGTAAAAACACTGAAATGTCACTTTTTTTTTTTTTTCCTGTGCCTTAGATCATATCTGTTTACCCATTCTTATCCTCCAAGGGTGCATTGCACCCGGCTATACTAGATGATGCAACTATCCAATTATTTTATACCCTCGCCAATACACACGCACCTCCTCCTCCTACCACATTTCAGTTTCAATCTTCTGCATGTGTTATTTTATTCTACCTTGCATCTCCACCCCCCTTGGTCCCATCTGGTGATCATTTCTCCTCTGTGGACCCCACCATACCACAACCCCGCACATGGGCTGCACATACCTCTGCCAGTAGCAGAGCAGCACCATTTTAATGGACTTCAGTTGGAAGTCACTTCGCTGGCACACTTAATGAACATTTGATAAAAATGAACACTAAAAACCTTAACCCAAGAAAGGTTTCTGGAAATATTTGTGTTACAAAAAGTGTTACGATTTAATAGTTTGCCTCTATAGTTTAAGTCCATAAACCTTTCATTGGGTTGGGTGGAAATACTGCTCCCAGGGTGGGTGACACATGGGTAGCACTCCTGAAACTCCCCTCCTGCAGCCCCATCCCAGCTGAATTGGGTTCCGGTTGTACTGTGAGCTGGCCACTGTTCCTCTGACTTCTGGGGCTTCTCATTTTAGAGCCACGTTAGTATCTGACAGCTCCTCGGGGACCAATCCCAAACTTCTCACTAAGAACAGGAGTCAAGGGTCAAAGTAATAAGGGCCTATTATCTCCGGCATTACTGACTGACTTCCAGGCTCATCACGTCATCACAGACTAGTGACTTCAAGCGTGGTCAGCCACTGGTAGGGACTGTGAGCATGTTTTTGTTGCCGCATTCATTCTTTTTATGCAGGTTATCGCAACATGGATTTTAAAACCGTCTATTTTATGGCATGAAATAACTGACGATGAGCTAAAAATGTAGTCTCTGTGTGTGACTGTGTATCCCATGGTTTAGTTACAAAAGCACATGCAAGATATGTGTTCTTGGCTAGATTCTCTTCACCTGCTACACAGGCCTCTGCAAAGTCACTCTCCGAAAAACAGATTTCCCCCTTCCTTCTCCACCAACATCTGGTAAATCTGTTAAAGGTGTCCTTCGCTGTCTTTGTTTGCGCACAAACACACAACAGAGCAGCCGCATAACTGATGAGCATAACACTGGAAGCTGGGACCTACTAGCGTGGCAGGGCTCATTCGTTTTGTTTGGTGCGCAAACCACACCAAAACTATCTGCAGCTCCAAACAACCTAAATCATAAGAGTTATAAAATCAGATTTCCAGATTTCTGGCTGGCCCAGAATTGGAAAGTATGCGTGCCGTGTATCTTTGATGAGACAGAGGGCTCAGTCACTATGGGAGATCTCGACTGGCCCTGTGCCAAGGTGAGACACGAAAATGTACAGGAGTGAAGAGAGACAGAGGCCACTATAGAGTGTTTTCTAACTTTGGATCTTTTCTCCCTCATGTGCTGCACACACTAATTTTAGAGCTGGTGCACATGGTGGTTTTTTTTTTCTGTATTCTGAGAACAGCCAGTGACATGACGTCCAGCATAACTAAGACTGTGGCATCTGTGCTGCAGCTCTGAACACATCAAACAGACGGGCGTCCACAGATTCAGGAGCAGAGCAAGCATGGAAATGTCTTTTCCAGAATGACGGCACGGATGATTGTACTTTTACACATATACAATCGTAGCCTTTTATTCTTCCACGTGTATATGTCTGCACGTACAAGCACATATGAATTAAAGCGTATCTGTGAGCACATGTGCTGCAAACGCACTAGCTTTGACTATTAAATGTGTTTGTACGTTCACATTACAAAAAGGCATGTAGGAAATGAGAGCGACATTACTAAAAAACAATCGCAAACTTACTCCTGAAATATGTTCTGCTACTACCATTACTGTAAGAGCTAATCATCCATGCAATCACAGTGCAGTTGGCCTGGAGTGACATGCTGAAATCATTACCTCTGGCTTGGACTCAATGGAAGAGACCATTATACACAGCAGAATAGTCTTTGCAGTTAAGCTATAGTACCGAGTTAAAAGCCTGTCTGCCATTATGATACTCCCGAGAACAAGGCAATGAAACCTTAGAAGATGGACGAGACCTTAAGCAAGACACTTTTTAATCGATGAGTGATGGGGGCAGCAGCAGGAGAAACAACTTCGTAACATCAGAAGCTCATCTCTCACCCAAGGACGTTAAATAACACATTTTTGGGATTTCTGGTAGTGTGTAATACTCTCAGTTTCCTGCTCTCTCTCTCACTGTTCTGATAACATAAATAATATGAAATATGGAGAAAGGAAATACTGGAGGATTTGGGTAAATTATCAATAAGATAATTCATTTTCCTTTTCCATGTATTTTGAACTTGTCATTCAAGGACCAAAAAGGAATGGGCTTTAGGATGTGTACCTTGCACTTTTCACAGAGACTACAGGAAGGAGTTCCATATGGACCACATATGGGCTTCTAAAACAGGCTCGAGGATGGATTTGCCTGTAGACACTGATCTAAGGTCAGTGTCGTGTTTACTCCTCTGATGGTTACAGTTAGGTTTGGGGGGAAGGGTGAACCCGACTGATCCTGGAACCTTGCCGAAGGGCGTCTCCTACACCCCGAGCTTGAAAGGGGTTGTGTGGTTACGGGAGCAGCCTCCATCTTTGTAGCAGGAAGTGAAGAGATCAATCAAAGGGAGCTACATGACATCCCCCAGCATGCCTGTTAAATAAATGTCAATCTCGAGCACAGTAAATCTTGTGCATTACCACGCATACTGCTTCAAATCAGCGATGTTGCTGATTCTGTGCTGGCCATAAAAAGAAGCCTCAAAACGAATCTGTTTTGTCTGATGACATTAGACGAAAGCTCATAATACAAAGTGAATAATGCCAAAGCAGAGCACACTCTTTTCTCTGTCAAACACACATACATACATATATATGTATACATATATATACACATATGTATATATATATAATATAATATATATATTTTTGTATATGTATATATGTATATACATGTACACATATATACATACATATATACATATATAAAAAGATGGCCTAGATGTTGATCACTCTACTTAATCACCTGTGGTAGACAATGCATTTTGTCTTAAAATTGATAACCACTGTCTATATTATTATTCTTTTTAACATTTACATGTTTTTTGTAGCCTTATATAAATATAAATGTTTATTCAGTCTCTATAGATAGATAAAGTTATATTTAAATGTGCTTAAATTACCTTTTATTTGTCCTTAGCCAGTAGATGGCAATAACCCATCTGCAACGCTGCCTGGCCGATACCACAAAGCCTATCTCCTTCTGTCTGCCGCTCGCAATGGGGATAAGAAAGATAAGGAAAGGTTGACTTCTTTATGACGACAGTACACGTCTCCTCGATTCAAATGCGAACGTGAATATCACTGTCACAAGTTTGCAATGTGTCGATGCGGCACCTTGAGGAGCTCCAGGCCTGGAAACCCAGTCCACCAAGCATCAGTGGATCCCCAGCTATGAAAGGAGACCTGTTCTGGAGTTTGGGGCCTCACTTGGTGGTCTATGAGAACAAGCTGGTGCTGAACCTTTTGTACTTAGAGCAGATTACCAGGAGGCTGCTTCCAGATGCAGTGCACCAGGGGAAACAGGCTCTCTTTCCCTGGGTGGTATGGGACAAATCCATTCCCCACACTTTTCCCATTAGCGTAATAAGCTTTGTATAAACCAGCGGACTGACAATGTCAAGGACACACGCACCATCTCCTCCATCCATCTATCCATCCGCCCATATACAGCACATCTGTCACACATCTCTGTGCAGGAGCTATGCAGGTTGGAACATGTTCAGATTAAATGCTTGCAAACAAACACCTATTTTGAACCTTGTCCAACCTGTATACATCAATTATCTAGCGCTTGAGCATGTGCTGTGTTGTAATCACACAGTATTAAATAATGCTCTCTATGCACAATTAGAACCTGCTAATCAGATGATTGATGACATGCAGAAATCATGCAAGTGTTTAAAGGGAGCTAACAAATATTGTTTTATATGTATTGTTTTTGTAACAATACTTGTATATTGGTACGTGGGAAAAATATTTTTTCCATGCCGGTCTGCTATTTTGAAAGGAGGCTTCATCGACCTGATTGCAGGGAAGATGAGAGAAGCCTGTTTATGTTAAGAGCAGGTCCCCAATCTGAGGGCCCAAGCCAACTCAGCTACGAGTTGCAACTCACACTTCTTCACCCTGCTCTCCCCCAGCCTGTCACTGGCATGGCAAAGTCTGCCTCACCAAGCTTCCTGTGACTCACTTCCTGTCCCAACCCTGCACCTGCACTCCCCTGGGTGATGTCATGGCAGGTTTTCCTCTTGGAGTCGCGCTACCATGCACGCTCCCCATCTGGCATAATGCGTGTGTGTTTACGTGTGTACATCCATCAGCGTGCCTGGCTCAAACATCAGTCAGCGGACCTGCGGTGAATGCAGCCCTTCATAGCTTTACTGATGACCTCTCCCGGTTGGGGAAAGACTTTGCAGAGTAGAAAGGAACATCAAACATACGGGAGGAAAAGTACAGTGGTTGATGGAACAAGGATTCAGTCCCAAAGCTGGATTATTGTGATTTTTTTTTTCTCCTTTGCTTCCTTTTTCTCTAAGAAACAAATATGTCCATTTGTTGCCACCTTGTGTCTGCGCATTCAATTACTGGTCTGAGTCCTTCTGTGAATCGTGACTGAGCTTTGCGTAGTGAAAACTTGACCTTTATGAGAAAGGAGTAGTTCTGTTTTCCAGTGAGGTGAAACAACCTCTAGATGTCCTCAATATCTGTAGGAATAATTACAGTAGGCCTTTTCTACCATCGGTGACCGCAGTGAAAATGATAGATTGAGGGGAACACACTACTTGGACAGGCCCATGAGTAAATGGAAATATTGTATGAGAATGAGTGCATACTTTTTTCCTTCATCCTGGGCCGTTAGAGGTGATGTTTCTTTTTTCTTTGCTCTTTTCTCCCTCAGATTGAACGCGTATGCACGTGAACGGGCAGGAAATGCCTTACAGCTCCCGTCAGCAGAGGAGAAACCCGTTAGAGATCAGGGGTCGTAAGAGGAAGGCGGCAGGCATATATCAATATTCATTTCCTTTTCGGGTACATTCACAGACCTCTCGCTAGTTTCACTCCTTTATACAGTATGTTATGGATCATTAGTTCTTCCTAGCTGCCTGTTGACAACATTAGCTGCTCTAATGGTCGTCTGTGGGAAACCCAGTGCTTGGTTTTCCCTTTTTGGGGTGTGTGTGTGTGTGTGTGTGTGTGTGTGTGTGTGTGTGTGTGTGTGTGTGTGTGTGTGTGTGTGTGTGTGTGTGTGTGTGTCACATTCATCTGGCTCTGGTGCTGATAGATGGTATAGACCAAAAAGAGGCCAGTGCGAGAGAAAAGGAAGGCTCAGGCCCACTCTGGTTTTCTTTGACATCCACATAATTTCCTCATGACTAGATCATATAAAGTATACTGTTGCCTCTTTAGGACAAAGCAGTCTTGGTGAAAATGCAGTTGCAATGCACTATTATTAAGTATATAATAATATAGTTGACTACGGAATTGATAAAGTATACTTAGAAACGTTTCCTCATTAGAATGGGCAGCATTTAGAGGGCCACAGTTTACCAACATTCAGGGGTTGACATTGGACTGAATCTCTGTACTGTCACTGTGCAAACAGCGGGCGTTCTGTTGACTGGGACATAAAATAGTGCTGTTGGGTTTTGGGTTTCCAGAGCGGGATCAGGGCTGCAGTATATTGAGTCCATGTGGAGAGTGCGTTTTTAATCTGAGCCTTACCCACAGTCCTTCCTGTTTCTAATTTGGCGCTGCAGCGGTTTTGTCTCGAGGCCAAGAGCCTCTCTTCCACAGAGTGTCTATTTCCTCTGAAGTGAATAGTAGCAGGTGTGCTGGCCCGAGATCCCTTGGAGAAGTCTGCTTATGAATGGCCCACATCTCACTCTTTCTCGCCTGTCTTTGTTTTCTTTTTTCTTCCTTTAATTCCTATTTTTCATTCTTTCATGCATTCTATCTCTCTTTTTTCACACACTTTCTTCCTTTCTTTGCTGTTATGTCTTTACCACTCTGTGGTCAATCCTTTGTCTCCCTCATCTCTTCTGATTTTCTTTCATTCTTCCCCTTTGCTCTCTTTGCTTCCTTCAAGATCAAGGTGTAGTACTTTGATAAGTCATAAAGCAGCAGCTTGTGCTGATGAAAACAATAAAAGACAACAGCAAGAACAAGGGCAACACAATAACACATCAACCGGGCCAGACATCGGACATAATAAATCACATAAAACAGTGAAACTGTCAAAACATCCAAATTAGGTTTAGAATTCGGTTTATTGGAATTGCCTTTGTTGTGGCAGGCATGATCTACCACAAATCCTTTAGCAGTTATGATCATTACTATCCTTAATAAACTTAACTTAAACAAATGTGCACACACAGTGCAAATCATCTAAATAATGATAACAGTTCATTTATATATGCAGGGGGGAAGAAAATGTGTGTGTGTTAGCGAGAGACTCAATCTTCCACACATTGTAATCAGTCCAGCCTGATCACCAAGAACTCATCCAATCTGTGAGCAGAGGAGACATGCTGTCATGCTGCTTCAAGGAGGCACTGCGATTGGAATTAACCTCTAGCGACCTTTACTTCTCCCCCCTTCCCCAAAACACACTCCCTAATGAGTTGGGCTTGAAAGGGTGCAGCCTTTGCTGTAAGCAAATAAATCCTATCAAGGCAAAGCCATATTCTCACTTATCTCTGAGGAAAACATGGGGGAAAAAAACATGTTGGTTGCCAATGATTTGTGACTTAACACGGGGGTGAAATATGGCTGCAAAGCCATTAAGGAAATGAGAGTCTAACCAAAGGGTTGTTTAACTGGAACACATGAACTCTTAATGATGTTTGTGTTTATTCAATTTTGCCTCCACATCATTTGCCAAAGAAAAAGTTGGTGTAAAGGTTATGAGGAGAGGTTGCAGATTCTGTTCCCAGAGATTGTGAGTCTAACAAGACTTCCTAGAATTGGTAATAATTATCTTTGTGGGATTTTCTTATCTGTAAATTATCAGAATTATAGAAATTCTTTTAACCCTTGTCATTGTGTCACCCATAATCAATCTATACCATTTCAATGTACTCATTTGTACATTGAAGAAGTAGCCTTTGACCCTTTAGTAACAATGGAAGCTCTCCAGCCTCTATTCAGGCCTCCTTCCCCCGCCTGCTTTTCTGATTCTCTGCCAAAGCCAACCTCGGGCATTTACACTTCTAGCCGTGGCGTTTCCGGCATCTGCACACGCTTGTGTTTACACAGGATGTTCAAACTCGATGCAGATTAAACAAATCCAATTTGGAGGCTGAGTTCAATCACCTCCTTTATTTCAACAATAAGTAGATGAAGCTGGGGGCCAGATCACCACTACCATTTCCAAGAGGATTGGGTGGGGGGAACGATCTGAACACCAGTAAGTCCAGAAAGTATTTTGAGAGAATTTATATGCGGATAGATGTCATCCGCTAGTTCCCACAGGCTTGCATGTGGTTGGATTTGCTCAGTGTGGTGGAGCGTATTTTTTCAAAAATCTCCAGCTTTCCCTGGCAAAGAGTTGTGGGTCTGCAAAGAGTCCATGGGTAGTTTGGCACTGGTTCTGTTCCCACACTTATGGTGTAAACGGAGGCCTGGCTTTGTGCTCACATGCCCAGACCAGGCACACGTAGCACAATTGAATGTTAAGAACATTTCATTTTGCCAGGACTTTTTCATCTTACATCAGATAATCACTGATTACTTCAACTCAGGAAACACAGTATAGGTCAGACGGCAGTTGTGCCAAGTTCACTTTCTCATATGGGAGAGTAGACAGCTTCCGAGTTTGGCTGAGGGCGGTCTACAGGCTTGCTGGTCCAGCCCTCTGTTGAAGACAAACTTCATCTCCATGGGTTCAGGATTGGGATGGGAAACGCAACAGAAAACTGGACGGTCTCTGACCTTTTCACAAGTACAAAGGGACCTTCTTTGTGTCTAGAAGAGTCATTTGTTCAACAGGATTTTTAATTGCTGCTCACTCCAAATAAAGCCCTGAGTGTTTGTGTCCTCACCTGGGTCCTCTTTCACATTTGGGAGGGGTTTTGACCTTCTGTGGCACCTGTTTGGCTAGCATCCGGCGGCCCATCTGCTCCTAGCTAATGCAGCCATCCCACTTCTATGGAGCATTCAAGATGGCTAGCTGTCCACCTAATTGTATCACATTCTACAGGCTTTGTCCTGACATTCCCTTGCCAGCTAAAGGTTGCAGAAATCTCATCCGCCACATCAGAGGGTCCCTATTAACCCCTGACCCCTGGTTGGTGTGTGTGGACAAGGTCGCTCCTCACACCCAACTCCGGGCCCATTAACACGTCGCCCCACAGCAGAAAAACTATTTTGACGGGCTGTAATTGGCGCTAAGTGATGGTGGACAAAGGCCCCCTCTGTGCTGCCTGCTGGACTGAGCGGTACTGACCACTCTCTGAGCTTCACGCTTGACATTTCCTTTCTGAGTCCGATGTGAGAAGAGAGGAACTGGGGAAGCCCCTTCCTGCACCACCACCTCCTCCATTTCTCCATCCCTTCAGCCCCTTCTGCTATTCGCCATGGCGCTCCTTTGAAAACGTGAGATAATGAGGTTCTAGTGGGGAGAGCTGGCCGGAGCAGAACGGCATGGTCCAGATCTGTGGAGGCTGATTAATCCAATGGCGGGCCATTCCTTTCAGAGCCAGCCTAATTAGTTTATGTTAGCTGGGGAAGGTCAGGGGGCGTGTTTGACTGAGGCCTTTTCTTTAAATGCCACAATGGTGTGATGATCTGTGGGTGCAGGTGCAGCAATCGGCTGCTTTAATGTTGCTGAGCTGCTTTGGGTATTGGTTGTACGGTTGAGTTGCAAACTGCAAAAGACAATGAGGTCTTTTACTTGAGAGTATATGACATTTATAAACCAGTCTCCAGCCATCCAGTTGGCTTTCCAATATGTTATAGCACTCTACAAATAACCAGGGAAAACCCCTCAGTAGTGTATGTGGGATAGTGGTTAAAAATCTGAAAATATGGAAAGCCAGGACTTCCAAACAACTAAACACTACGAAGAATAATTTTGCTGGTAGTTTTGGCCTGCATTATTGTATTTCTAACCTAGAGTCCACCCAGTGAATTACAAACCACTTAGAATGAGTCACTATGTTAGTATATGGAAGTCCCTCCTCCTTCAATCGTATCACCCTTTACCTTTACTGAATTCATATTTATGGCAGATGCAAATCCCTTTAATGATTGACCGTGATCCCAAATTCCCCCATGTTGTGTACAGCTTGTGTCCTTAGCAACACTCCAAGGGAACCCAGCCAAGCTTCTCTCACACAAAGCTGTATACTTAAGACAGG